>JAYKAV010003136.1:0-77495 GCA_035582835.1 Phoebastria nigripes
CTCCAGAAATACAAATGGGTTCTGCCCCTTTATAGCTTGATGGCATTAGGGTACACTGTGCACCGGTGTCTATGAGAGCCTTAAACTCCTGTGGATCTGATGTGTCAGGCCACTGAATCCACACAGTCCAGTAAACCCGATTGTTTATCCAGGTTTATCCACCTGGCTGGAGGCAGGGCCCCTCTAGTCCTGGTCATAGTACTCCTTACTCACTTCTTGTAGATGCGAATCAAAAGTCCCTTTATTAAGATCRGAAGTAAAGTCAGGCCTTCTAGTCTGTCTGGGGAACTGCTCACTGGAAACTGGAGCAGCAATTTTCGTGGAAGAACCCCCTTGTGTGATTGATTTTCCTTGCAACTCATGTCCTCATGCCTCTATGGTCGAGGTATACTTTCCATCCCACTTCATCATGTCCTCTCCGTGGTCACGCAGGTAAAACCACAGGGTGCCCACAGTGGTGTGTATCCACGATATCTTCTCTCTTCAGCAGAGGGACGCTTACTCCTAATGGCTGAGATACTGGCCCGTGCAGGTGGGGAGTTGGACATATCCTCTTTGAGTTGCTAGASCTTCCGAGACAGTTTCTCCACAGCAGAGACGCACGACTCCACGCAGACTCCTGTAGAGAGGAGGAGAGACTTTCTTCATACTGCCGGAGTTGGCCAGCCAATTTATCCACCGTTTGTTCTTCTCCATCTTTCCAGGTCATTATTGCCAATGAGTTGGCATGCGATGCTGCTGCGCTCCATACAAACTTCCACTACATGGGTGTGCATTTGATTTCATCTGGATCTTTGGGTAATTGTTCGTTGTTCAGGTCATCATAAATCACCTCCAGCATGGCTAATTCCCTCAGGTACTGGATATCTCTCTCCATGGTGGTCCACTTGCCAGGGTGACATATAACACCTTCCTTGAAGGGGTGCCTTTCCTTCACACCTGACAGGAGTCGCCTCCAGGGGCTGAGGACTTGTGCCCCTTGTCCAATCACTTTGTCAATGTCCTCTTCCCTAGAAAGGGAGCCCAGCTGCTTGGCTTCCCTAATCTCTAATTCCAGGCCACTGGCCACGTTATCCCAGCATCGGAGCAGCCAGGTGATAATGTGCTAGCCTGGACAGCAGCTGAAATCTTTTCACATATCTCGCAGCTCATTCAGGGATAGGGATCGGGTGGTTACCATCTCATTTATGGCTGCTTCCTCTTCCTGCTCCTGTTCTCGTGATGGCCCTGGTTCATCATCTCTTACTAAACAAGCTGATTTTCTTGTATATTTCTTCTTCTGTATAGGGGCAACTGATACCAGCACAGGCTGGTTCTCTGGTTCAGCCACAGTGACTGTAGCTGGGGTTGGAATAGCTGCAGTGCCTGTCGCAGGGGTTGGAGTAGCTACAGTGCCTGTTGCTGGGCTTGATCTCTGGACAGTATTCCTAAATAGTTATTTAACCCTAAACAAGACCTGAACCACATTCAGGAGACATAGCAATATGAWCATGCTTGTTTKAACATCCCAAGGATATTCAACATTCTCAAGAACTGTTGTGGAGGGCTTCATGAAGAGGATAGAAGAAAAAGGGGTTTCCGGAGATATGAAAGGGAAGATGAAGCAGTGGCGGAAAACATCCTCCTCCATAAATTGGTTCTCCGAAGAGAAAAGGTAGAGAGTAGCGTAATTATTAATAGTTTCTGAGAGGTGGTTCCTGAGGTACAGAGGTGATGGCAATGCTGAGTACAAATACCAGATTAGACTCACGACCAATGATTTTATCATACCATAAAGAGTGTTACACAGTGCAGCAAAATGATAACCTTGACCCAGTTCCGAGCAATGATAAACAGCACAAAAGGGAATATATACTGCAAGTAAGGTATTACATAACACAACATTGAGAGCCAGCCCCACAACTTTGAGAGCCAATACATCAACATTGTGACCAGAGACTATTAAACCAATATAATGAATGCTTATAACAAATTTTGCCTTAACGCGCTTTGGTCAGATCTGTTGTTATCTCAACACTTCGTGCCCCATGTTGGGTGCCAAAAAGAACTGTTGTGGTTTAACCCGGCAGGCAGCTAAACACCACACAGCCGTTCACTTGCTCCCCCCACCCCCAGTGCGATGGGGGAGAGAATCAGAAAAAAAAAAATTAAAATTAATGGATTGAGATAAAGACAGTTTAATAGAACAGAAAAGGAAGGGAAAATAATAATAATAATAATAATAATAATAATAATAATAATAATAATGGTAGAATATACAAAATGAGTGATGCACAATGCAATTGCTCACCACCCGCCGACCGATACCCAAGCAGCAATCTCTACTTCCTGGACCACGCCTCCCATTTATATATTGAGCATGACATCATATGGTATGGAATACCCCATTGGCCAAATGGGCTAGCTGTCCTGCCTATGCTCCCTCCCAGCTTCTTGTGCACCTGGCAGAGCATGGGAAGCTGAAAAGTCCTTGACTAGTAGACTACTTAGCAACAACTAAAAACATCAGTGTGTTATCAACATTATTCTCACACTAAATCCAAAACACAGCACTAGGAAGAAAATTAACTCTATCCCAGCCAAAACCAGGACAGGTGTTTTGTGTAAAACCATATACTGAGTGATGCTCTAATTTAATCTCTTGGGTTCACTTCTATTTTCTGTAGTTTCAGAGAGTGGGGGGTTGACCTTGGTTGGATGCCAGGTGTCCACCAAGCTGCTCTATCATTCCCCCTCCTCAACTGGACAGGGGAAAGAAAATATAATGAAAGGCTTGTGGGTCAAGATAAGGACAGGGAGATCATTCAGCAATTACCGTCACGGGCAAAACAGACTCGACTTGGGGAAATTAATTTAATGTATTGTCAATCAAAAGTCAGAGTAGGATAATGAGAAATGAAAACAAATAAAACACCTTTCCCCACCCCTCCCTTTTTCACAGGCTCAACTTCACTCCCAAATTCCTGAGTGGCACAGGAGGACAGGAATGGGGGTTGCGGTCAGTTCATCACACATTGTCTTTGCCGCTCCTTCCTCCTCACACTCTTCCCCTGCTCCAGCGTGGGGTCGCACCTATGGGAGCACCCATGAAGTCTTACTCATGAATTTCGCCAACATGGATCCTTCCCACGGGCTGCAGTTCTTCATTAACTGCTCCAGTGTGGATCCTTTCCAGAGGGTGCAGTCCTTCAGGAGCAGAGTGCTCCAGCRTGGGCTCTCCACGGGGTCACARCCTCCTTTGGGAGCATCCACCTGGTCTGGTGTGGTGTCCTCCATGGGCTGCAGGTGGATATCTGCTCCACCGTGAGCCTCCATGGGCTGCAGGGGGACAGCCTGCCTCACCATGGTCTTCACCATGGGCTGCAGGGGAATCTCTGCTCTGGCACCTGGAGCACCTCCTCTGCCTCCTTCTTCACTGACCTTGGTGTCTGCAGAGTTGTTTCTCTCACATATTCTTGCTTCTCGCTTCCAGCTGCTGTTGCGCGACAGTTTTTTCCCCGTCTTAAGTATGTTATCACAGAGGTGTTACCGCCGTCGCTGATTGGCTTGGCCTTGATCAGTGGCGGGTTCATCTTGGAGCTGGCTGGCATTGGCTCTATTGGACATGGGGGAAGCTTCTGACATCTTCTCAGAAGCCACCCCTGTAGCCCCCCTGCTACCAAAACTTTGCCATGCAAACCCAATACACAGAGGAAGTCTGAAAACTACAACTTTACATCCCCATGTTCGCCCTTCCTCTTTTCACCTCCCCACTTCCTCCTCTCTCTCTTCCTCTCCATGTCTCCCTCCCTCTTCTCTCTCTTCTTTTTCTTTTTCTGTTTCTTTGTAGAGAGGACCAATTAAATTTTGCATTAATTTCTTGTTTCTAGTGCAGTCAAGAGAATACTGGTGGAACAAAACTGAGGGAATTCCTTTCACTGAGGCCTCTACTCATTTGTAAGCAATGTTTCTATTTTCTCCTCACATGTGCAAGAATCAGTGATCTGTTATCTACTGATAATTTTCTGTTATCTGTATCAGATCACACAGAATAATTTCAGGTTCATAGACTTCAGACTGAAGATTTCCAAAAATAGCCAGCCAAACTTTCTAAAAACAAGTTAAGGATACCAGTCTTTTTGGAGGCAGTTAAATAAAGCAAACTTGAAGTTTCTAGAACATCGAAGTTTCAATGTATGACATACAAGTTGGAACTAGTAGCAGATGGTGAAATTTGCTTTTTTTTTTCTTATTCTAACTCTTGGTCCCTCTTCCGTTTTTTTTTTTTTTCTTTCCCTTATCTATATCTGACTACAAACTTTGAAAATGTTACTTGGATAATCATTTAGATCACCCAAAAGATGTACATGATGCTGGAATGACAATGGGAAGACTAGGTAAGGATTTTCCTTTAAATAGAAATCATAATTAAACTTTGATTCTCCACCAAGCCTAACATAATGAAGGTATATGAGAAATGAGTCACCAGGGGYGTTCCCCAGGGCTCAATTTTAGGGCCAGCGCACTTTAATGTTTTTATAAATGATCTGGATGCAGGGATTGAATGTACATTAAGTAAGTTTGCGAACAATACTGAACTAGGAGGAGCTGTGGACTCCCTCGAGGGTAGAGAGGCCTTACAGAGAGATCTAGATAGACTAGAGAGCTGGCCAATCACCAACCGTACGAAATTTAACAAAAGCCAGCGCCAGATTCTCCACCTGGGTCGGGGTAATCCTGGTTATACATACAAACTGGGGGATGAGAGGCTGGAGAGCAGCCCCATGGAAAGAGATCTGGGAGTTCGAGTTGATGGCAAGTGAAATATGAGTCAACAGTGTGCCCTGGTAGCCAAAAGGGCCAACCGTGTCCTGGGGTGCCTCAAGCACAGCATCGCTAGCTGGTCGAGGGAGGTGATTGTGCCACTCCACACTGCACTGGTGCAGCCTCACCTCGAGTACGGTGTGTAGTTTTGGGTGACTCAACATAAGAAGTACATCAAACTATTAGAGTGCATCCAGAGGAGGGCGACCAAGATGGTGGAGGGTCTCAAGGGCAAGACTTATGAGGAGCAGCTGAGGTCACTTGGTTTGTTCAGCTTGGAGAAGAGAACACTGAGGCGTGACCTTATCACGGTCTACAACTTCTTCAAGGCGGGCAGCTGAGCGGGAGGTGTTGATCTCCTCTCTCTGGTGACCAGCGATAGGACACGAGGAAATGGAATGAAGCTGCATCTCGGGAAGTTCAGATTGGACGTTAGGAAAAGGTTCTTCACCGAGAAGGTGGTCGGTGACTGGAACAGGCTCCCCAGGGAAGTGGTCACGGCACCAAGCCTGTCAGAGTTCAAGGAGCATCTGGATGACCACTGTTAGTCATATGGTTTACTCTTAGGTAGTCCTGTGAGGAGCAGGGAGTTGGACTCGATGATCCTTATGGGTCCCTTCCAACTTGAGATACTCTATGATTCTATGATTCTATGATTTTTTTCTCATGCTTTGATTGAGATGTATTTTTCCTCCAAGCCTTCCAAAGAAGCTGTACTGGAATTGTCTTCATACCAAGTTTCAGAGGTAAGCTAATTTTAAGTGTAATTCTGGGCAAATAAAGTTTCTGGGCAAATAAAGTTTCTACTTGGCACAGTATCTTTTTTTTTCTTTTCTTCAATCATATTCCAGTGCACAGAAAAGATTTTGCTCAAACAAGTTGTGAAACTCTTCATAAATTACTGGCCAAAAATGGAGAGATTTTACAAGAGAAAAGGTTTAGAGAGCAATGGCTGTCTAGCAGACATTAGGGAGCTAGAAATGATGGGAAGTGTAAGAGGTATGATGACAGGTTTGACAATATATTCTATTTTACCTCTAAATTACACCACTCATGAAAAAATTGCATGGACTGAAAAAGTTGTCCATTAACTCTCCTAGCATCTTCTCACATAGTTATAAATTATTACAGAAAATAATTGTTTTTAATTCCTTGTCCTCGTTTCCAGTCCTAAATTGCAGAATAGTCAGAATTTGCTTAGACCTTCAGACAAAAATAGAAATGTCCACTGTGCAACTGGAAGCTTTCTGATGAACAATCATATACAGGTCCAACATGAATGGTACAGGACAGGAAAAGAAGGCAAATCACGAATGTAATTAGCCTTTGCCTGGCTGTAAATACCTGATTCTACCCATTTTGAAAGCAAAAAATATTTAAACACATTTTCAGTAAAACTTAGGCCAGATATCATCATGCTAGTCTCAAATGAACTGTGCCTAATCCATTTGCTGTAACATGCAGCTAACACTGTTTCTGGCATCTTAACTTTTTCATTTCATGTTACATTTAATTAACAGGTAAGGTTTATCCCAAGATTTATCTGAGCAAAGAATTCAGCAATTCCTTTTGCACTATCACTGAGATGAAAAAAAAATTAGGTTTTCTTCCATAGGAAAGACCTTGATCTTCAAAGAACTCTCATCTATGTTACTCATACATATGTTGATATTATTAAAGATATGCATGATCTGATTAGGACTTTAGTGGATCTTTCTAGACACAGACTGTTCTTTTTAGGAGAACTGACAATACTCATTCTCTCGATCCAGCCAAATGCTTCCTTTACTTTGCCTTAACTCCCTGTTCCTAAAGCTGTTTTGAAGAAGGTGTTACTTTTATTTCACTACATTGACTGCAAAAGGGCTACATGCAAAAGTACCTGCAGATAAAAAGAGGTTCATATGCTGTCCATTTATATAATTCTTATTTTAATATAAAAGGATTCTTACATAGTTTTTCTATATGTAGATATTCACACATGGCTCCAATCCATTTCATTCAGATGAGTAAATTCATATCAATTTGAATAAGAGTTGTGCAACTAAATCCAAAYGAAGGTGCTCTTCTTAATGCTAATGGAAACTGAGTTATGGCTCTGTACCTTGTTTGTTTTGTTTTCTGTTTTTTGACTGGCAGACACTAGGTTGTGTACTGGGAACTAACGTATAGGAAATCTCCTAAAACACTAAGAATTTCAATACAAGAAACTACAAGGACGAATGTGTGGATGCTTAGTATTCCTTTTATGAAAATCATATTGATGATTTTTCTAACACTTCAGAAGAGCAGTATTTTAATTTAGAGCAAACTCTTGTCTAAAAAATGCATACATGCATTTATACACACATGTAATCCAGCAAAATCCTAATATCCAAATGTATAAACTGGCCTCTGCTTTTTGGACAAAATTCATCAGCCTGCAATTTCTTTCAATAGACAAAAATAATACCAAAGGACAGGGTAAATTCAGCCTGTTTCTATTATCAGCCAGTAACTTTTTTTTCCACATTCCAGCTTCTCGATAGGCTTAGTGAACTTATCATAATGCTTGGAGAAAACAAGCCCAGTTCAACATAGGGACAAAACGCAGCATTTTAATTACTTTACCCTCAGTAAAATAGCTAGAATAATACCACAAATTACATACCCTTTTTTTTTTTTTTTTTAATCCTTGGCTGTAATGATCTTTCTTTAGCAGAAGAAGAGGGATTTTAAGAAACGTATCAAAAGAGGTTGGCAAAATAGACACCGTTTCAAGACTCCCTCCATCCACCCTGAAACTCATCACTTTTCTGTGTAAGGGCAATAAGAAAGGCTCTTTGGACTGCTGGCATGGAAMATATGTGCCTATATGCACTTTTTTCTTCCAGACATCCTCTTCTTAGTCATCTCATTCTTTTTTAAATAATCAAACTTCTGCCATGCTAGTGTCATTAACTGCCCACTTTTTGTGCCCATGCCATTTGTCAGGGGCCAGGCTTCCTGACAACACATCACCTTCTTTCAGGATGGAAGAGCATGGATGTAAACAAATACAACATTCTGTGACTTTTTGGAGCATTAAACTCAGAGTTAAATGTTTAGATGCTGTATTCAGAAGTGATGTGTCAACAATATAGCATGATTAACCTATTTGGACAAACCAAGGATTGGAATTCATACAGTGTCAATACATGGTTTACTGTTGGATTGATAGCACTACCCAGAGATGTCATCTGTACTGTTTGATGAGCACTATTACAAACAAAATCTCAATCCCAAAGAACATGCAACCTAATGTGAAACAAAGAGATCATAAGTGATTATTGCAAACAGCAGGCATGAAGGAGAAAGTGTGGCAAGAGCAAATCTGAATAGTTCTGTGCACTATCAATATGGTCTGAATTAGTTTCTTTTCCTTAAATAAATAAATATAATCTCTGTCAGACTGCAGCTCACCTAGTAAAATTAGTGGCTTATTCCTTGCAGACCATGCAACTGTGATGCATAGTTGTGCAGGGATTAACAGCAGGATGTGATATGGTTTGCCACAGGAACTAATGCCAGGGAAGAGTAAAGGAGACTATAATGTACAGAAGCATAGAGAGAGTTGTGGTACCACTGAATACGCAGTCACTCAGGGGTTTACCACTATAGACATGAAGGGAAAAGCAAAAAAAATTGATTAAACAGAAAGGTTATAGTTGTGAAGGGCACTGAAGGTGGGCATGAGACATTTGCATATGATGTTATGGAAAATGAGGAGATAATAAAGACATTCAGATAGGAATAATATAGAGTGACAAGCAAAGAGGATGCTCTTAGGTGATGCATTTTGAAGGGATTGAAAAGTTCCCAACTTGCATAATGACATGTTAGTGACGAGCACTTTGAAGGTCAAAGCAGTGTTTTTATCTATGAACCTTCTGATGCCCATGAATTATCCCCAAACCAACAAACTCACCAGGGTTAAAATAAATTTCCTCAAGGTCAGCACATTCTGCAAATAGAATAACATACAGACTTCTTTGGCTAATATGATCCCAAATTAGCACGATATGTAATCTGTAAGAGACTGCATATTTAATGCATTGGAGGGAAAAACAGATTTAGTTTTTACATGATTTAATAAAGTCAAAATAAATCTGCTTTAAAGGGGTAAATAAATGATTCATCACTTTGTGTCTGATATTTGTCAAAAGGCCAGGGAGATAATGACTTTGGATTTTCCTGCAAGGACCATCAATGCTTTTGGCATCTGTGATGTTCAGAGATCAGCTTCTTTCAATGGATACATATGATGGCTGCATTTGTGTGTAGCGCAGCCCTGTAGGAGTGGATCTAAAGCCCAGAACAGCAGCTGCAGAGGGTTCAATGCCTGTGCAATAAGTATATCAGGAGAATTTACTTCAGGCTCCCTGTTGCCTGGTCCCATGGATCCAATGTCCACCAGCAGCTCGAACACATTGGATGCGTTCCCAGACCACTGTTTCTGGTTTAGCCCTGCCTGAAAGAAAACCAGTTCATTCACTTTATAACGACTTGGTGATGTGAACCAGAACACAGTGAGTGATCCAGAGATCTGAGTCAAAAGTGCACCCATGTTATGAACCAAAGTAATGCACACACGTGTCACACATTCACTGAGGTGGATCTGGCCCTCACTCCCTGATGGAAGCTTTCTTTTCTCCCCTATAGCTCCTACAGCTTGCAAAATATGCAGAGCATCACAGCCCCACTATCAACCAGTCTCTAGGCATAAGCTGTAAGTAGATCTCCTTGTTTCTTTAGAATATGTTATTATAAACGCTAATTTCACCATTCTTGCATATGCTTGACGAAATGATTAAGTGAACTTCCTAGACACTAGCCAGGAAACACTAATTTTGGAAATTATTCAGACTCTCTGGACATAAGCAGATGCATGAGAGACAGCATTAAGTTACCAGAGCTGGAAACCTCAGTGAAAAAGATTAAGGGGCAAATACTTCTTGTCAAACATAGGGGTGGATAAGTAAAAGGAATAGTGAGAAGATAATCTCAGTTATATAAATGAAATTCCAATCACAGCACTTGTGTGAATAAAAATTAAATCAAGTGATAAGTGATAAACACTAGTTTACTTTCATCCAGGTGGTCCCGACCACTGGCTAGTAAGGAGGAGACACAGTGTAAAAGACAAGACTAGAGAAAGAATACCCTCCAAAAAGCAATGACAGGAAGAGATGAAATGCTTCCCTTAAATGTATTGCTAATTCATGAGGTAAAGGAGAATCACACATTTAGAAAGGCTCCATTCTTCATTCCCTGGTAGGACAAAGCTGTAGAAGCATCCCTCAGTGGTCTTCTCTCCCTTTCCGTACTTCAGGCTCTCAATCACTTCTCTTCATGTTCAGTCTCGAAGTCCTACTAAGGGCTACAGTGCTGTTCAGACAGAAGTCCACAGGACATTATTCATTTGAACAGGCATGGGGAGAACTGAATTGAAATTCAAGGTGGAAGAATTCATGGGACAGAGTGTAATTTGCTGCAGTGTGGGTCAGTGGGAGCCATATGTATGCTGCTGGCAGAATCTGGCTCTAGAACTATCAGTCAGTGTGGCCAGTTTTGTGATTTTTATGTTCTGCTTCTGCTCCTCCTAGAATTCAAAACCTTCTCATATCAATTATGGATTTGCTTTTGCCTAACTTAAAATTTGTGCAAATTCTAGTTCTGAAATTACTTTACTTATCCCTTATATCTATCATATACACTTTCATTTAAAATGTTAAAATAGTTTATTTTAATGGAATTATGAAAGCAAACTTAATGTTGTTTTTTTCCCCTGACAGCCTTTAGTTTTCCCTTGGCACAGTATCATATGATTGCTTCACTGCATAGTCTGTGATCAACACTGAAAATTAAAATAAAAAGAGGATTGACAGAAAGAAAAAAAGTAGATTGCCCTTCAGTCTTCCACTTGTGCTCCTCTTCTGCTCTCTCCACCTTCCATTTCATTTTCTCCTCACTATTCAGCCATTCTGGCTCTGTTTTTCTTTCAGCCCTGTTAATAATCTTCGGTTAGTCTCCCTCTCCTTTACACAGTGCAGCTTTTTATCTCCTTGGTATTTCCTGATCCCAACATTGTAATAAAGCTCATCTAGGCTGATGAATTAAAGCATTAGTACATCTGACTGATGTTTACTCTCAAATAAAGTTATTTCTCCTTCTTGCCCTTGCTGCCATACCCTCTGCTTTTCCTCTTAAATGAGGCTTAGCTTGGTATGGTTCTGCCCTTTCTTTGCAAATGCAAATTGATAGTTTAAGGATATTTGCAGCCTCAGAGTTTTAAAAAAGTTTTAATTTAGCTTTTATTAGGTGCTGGGCAGCATAGTGCCAGACTGTGTACACAGTTAAACAACAAGAGCTCTCTCAGGGGAGTATATTGTTGCAAGCTTCGACATCTATATGCAAATTAGATTTTCCGTATTTGCTATCAGTTACAACAGAAATTTTCCACCCAGGCAAGACATTTTTTTTCTTTAGCTATCTAAAATAGTGACAAGCCCTGAAGAAAATAGTCTGTTCTCACTGGCTGCAAAAGTTAGAGAAACTATATTGGTTTTAGGGATTTTTTTTGAAGCAGCAGGCTACCCTAAAGCAGGGTTGCATAATATTCCTGGAGAAACAAGTGGGACCACTGAAACCCCTGCATCAGCATTTGAAAGGAAGTGATATCAAAAGACTTGTTATTTGGCATGTGGAGAAGGAATCCTGAGAACAAATAATGTTTTCATAAAATTTCTTAGGTGTGGGACTCTAAAATGCAGCAGGTACCCTCTATTCTAAAGGCTGTCCTAAATAGTCTTTCTGTTGATGTTTTGGATTCCTGGAGCTGAATCCCACGGAACGACACCCAAGCAAAGCAACACTTACTTGACTGGTGGCCCTTGGAGGCTGAGCAGGTAAGCTGTATTGTAGGGCTTTGAGGGTAAAGCACAGCCCTTTGAAAGATGTGTCCTCCTCAGTTGCCCCAGAAAAGGTAAGTGTAGTTTCTAGGAGGATAAACGTGCTTTGATTTCCACGTTACAACTGAACTGCTGAAATTGACATCTGAGACCCCTGTGAAGGCTATCCACATTACTCACACTGTACATAGGCACTGCAATATGCAATAGGCATTGATCTGGCACATACTGAATCTAGAGCTAGCTGTTAGTAGAACTGCTTTTGTATTTTTCTTTGCATTTCCTTGCTTTGGCAATGATTCTCATTTTGGGTTTTTTTTCACCTCTATCCAATTTATGCAACAAAATAGACACATCTGGCTGTAAAATGCAATCACCTTTTTCACATGGGGCAATGACGCACAAAAATAATTTTAATGATAAATAGATACCAATTATGAGCAATGAGTCACCAACTGTTTGAGAAGAAAGTGGGTCCAGTGCTTGAATTCATAAAGGAACCGTGCCTTTAAATACTTGATACTTGATGACTGCATCAACATTTATTTTTTGTCTTGTGCACCATCTTAGCATTTTCCATTAAAGTGAAAAGGGGCCAATTTCTATCTTACCCATCTGCTGCTTCCCTTCATGCCGCTGCAGTTATTGCGTTCCCAGTGGTGTGTTTCACAGCTTGCTGTGAGCAGGGCAGTGTCTTGCTATTGGCTCAGAAAAGAAGGGAGATAGGAAAAGCAGGCAAACATGAAGTGCCAGCCTTTGAAGGGTTTGAGAGGTAAGGAGGTCATCTGCAAGCTGGGCCAAGAAGTGGGTGAAAACATGTCCACCTCACTGACCAGGAGCTGTGCACTCAGATTCTCAGATGTGGGAGGCTGGTGGGTTAGTAATCACAACCATATTGGTCTAAGGGCACTTAGCCACTGAGCTGGCTACCTATGGTGCCAGCTTACTTTTAGGACATTTAACTTCTCTTTGGCTATGTAATGATCCTGCAGGACACGTGGCAGACACAGGGCAGGGACGTGTGCTCCTGAGCCCATGCTGCAGGATGCAGCCAGTCAGTGAACCTTTAGGATGTATTTGGGTTAGAGTGTGGGCTCAGACATGCATTCAAAATGAAACACAGACCTGCCGTGTATTGTGTTTGGCTCCTAAAAGGTAACAACCTACTTTGACAAAGAAATGTTTTGCTTGAAATGTGTCTATGACCTTGTTTGAATAAGAGGTAACCCTGAACTGCTCTGGCTCTGGGCCTGTATCCGAAGTTTTCCAGTGTTTGAGGGTAGTAAAGTGCTCAAACTTGGGTTCATCCATCCTGGCAAAAAAAATAGTCTAGCCATAATGCTTAGCTCTAGATAAAAAGTCTGAAGCTGTATATTGTTGCTATTTGCCTAGGAAGCTTTAGTTTCTCTGTATGATGTGTGACTGCCACTAAGCCTCGTTTCTAACTAGACCTTTCATTCCAAGCAGAGCTGTGCATTCTTGACCGATGGTCATCTCCTGAAGTCATCAAAATGTAGCTAATTCTGTGAAATGTTATATTTCAAGACAGTTTTTGGTATCTTCCTGAATCCCYAACTTGCTCGCTGGGGGTTTCATGCTGCTCCACTCTGTACTGTGACATCCATTTAGAAACTTCCATGTTCACTTGACTCCTTGTTCCTTGAAAGAAAAGGCTATTGAGGGATCCATTTCCCCAAGCATTTGTGGTCACATTACTGAGCATGAGACTTAAAAAAACTCCTATGAATGTTAATTGAAATGGCTTAGTTAAGGTACAGTGCTACTGAACTGTGTGCAAATCATGTCACTTCCCTATGCAAGTGTCCACTCTAATTCTGCTGYTTGTTTTTGCTGGCTAAGTGGCAAGCCCATTTAAAGTTACCATGGTGTGATGATTTAGCAGATGTATGTTCACTTTATACATTACAGTTTGTTTTTATGAACTACACATACCACTGTGTCATATGTATAGCCTTCACTCTGTACTGCATCTTGGGAGGAGAAGGTGAAGTAGCATTCACAGTTACGACTGTGAACAGATTGTTGGCTAAGGAGCTTTAGAGCATGGAATATTTTCATCTACATGAGTAGAAAAAGGAATACCTGTGTTTTAGATGCAGAGGAAGATGCAGCCTTCTCCCAAGCATCAGGACAAGGTGAACAATCCAGGGAGTTCACAAAGACAAAAAGCAGTTGTTGAACAAGGAACAAGAGAGCCTGCTTTTCTGACAGGGACATCCTTTTCAACKGTTGAAACAATATATGAAGAAGAGAATCCCCACATCACAAGTTTGTGTAAAAATCTTTGTACCTGACAGACACAAAGAATAACAGGGTGCAGTGAATTTGAGGCAAAGGATGATATGAGGACCTACCAACTTTTTTTAGATCTGTGTATTTTGTGTCAAAGTCTGTGTATTGCATGCTTCAACTGGCAACCATCTAAGAGAGGGTGTACACAGAGGGAGGACTGTAGAAGTGTCTAAGTACTTACGTAGTCTGCCCAGGACTCCTAAGTAAGTGCTCTAACAGCAGGTCAAAATTGTGTTATGGAGCACCAAAGCCTAGGAAGTGTACTCAAGAAATCAAAGAAAGAGAACGTCCTTGCAGAAAAATTTTTTTTCTTTTGCTCACAGGTACAGAGTAGTGAAACCTAAGCATGGGAGCAGTGAAAGTCCACCTCAGAGACCCTAACCAGAGTTGCAAAGTGCTCTGCCATGTTGTGTTTGAACAAGGCTGAACACCATGATGCTCTGATCTCAGCTAGACATTTGCAAAATACAAATGATGGATAGTGTGAGAGTCTCCTGGAGCAGCTGGAGACTGTCAGAAAGCCATGGATTACACAACTTCTACTATATTTGTTCCAGAGTAGCATCTGGTAAATGGGTGCCCAAACAATAGGGTAGGTAGAATGAGTGAATGTAATGCCTCATTTGGAGAATGCTTTTGCTATTATGCAGTTTAAATTTAAATGCAAACTCTAAACTTAAATCCTAATGGCAGAAACAAAAAGAAGCACCCCTTCAGCAGAGCTGGGAGATACTTTTATCCTTGTCTTCAGAGAAAGCAAGATGGCTCTTTTTTTCACTGCTCTTCCTGCTACCATTTTTCCTTGGATCTTTGTGAGATTATTTTGATTTCATGTTCCTGCAATACCAGGCATCAGGCACTTGCACAGCTGGACACCCTCTCCCCTCTATCACCTTTAGGCTGATTCTAGCTGGCAACAATAAACAGGAGAAGCATTCTGTGCATATGTTCAAGGCAGAATTATCTTTCTTTTCCTTGAGCCCCACAGGTAGGTAACTGTATCATAGGGGGAGGTAATCTGGCAGAAAAGCAAATGCATGCTGTCTTCTACCAAGGTAGGCTGCTGGCTGAGTGCACACAAGTGAACACTGAGAGGGAGACAGGAGTCTTTCCATGGTGTTTTTCTCCTTTAAGACAGTTGGTTCTGATTCAAATGTTCTGCTACGCTTCTGGAGATGTCAATCCAACAGCATGGGGGTGGGGAAGGGGCACCCCAGGAAATCAAAGCAAACTCAATTATCTATCTGCTGACAATGACAAAACCATTTCATTCCTCAGCTCTTCACAGAATGTGAGGGGGGGGAAATTAAAAGCGTGAACATTTTTAATGAGTGCAATTATTGAATCATCAGTCACACAGTCCATCTGCTTCAGAGTGTTCTAGTGACTAGAGAAAGACTAAAATACTGCATTGCCTTTTTGCATTCATATAATCATATAAATGTTCTTTAAGGAAAAGCTAGTGATATTCATATATCATGCCCATCACTTTCAGTAACTTGCAGCTCCCCTTTCACTTTATTAATCACTAATTTTGAATTTTGACACCAAGGTGGTGGAAATATCTTGGCAGATGCATGGGTAACAGCTAACCCCATGACATTAAATACAGAATCATGTAATATTCAATTGGAGAGATAAGCTAATGTAAAATTTATCTCAAAGGTCCCACTTAGCCTAGAGTTTAGTGAGCTAAATAAATTTCACACTGCAGTAAAAAAAAAAGGAGGGGGACGTTGGATTTAAAATTCCTTTCCCCCAGTGCTATCAATCCAATTGGTACACAGATCTGAGTGAGAAAGCATGTCAGGAAAGAGCCAAAACTTATTCAACAGAGTTTGAAAACCTTTGCAAATAGTCAGGAGAGATAGAGGAGGAAAGGTTCAGATAAATGCCTGAACTTGAGGAATTGCGACAGAACTATAAATCTGTTTTGGCTTTGGTATCGTAAAATCTATCCCAGAATGGCAGGGAAGGTAGAGATTTGGATCTGAAACTAGTAACAGGCTTTGCTATGTGCTAACTTATTATTATGTTGGGATTTGTGCTACAAGCGTGTGGTGGAATAAAAAGGGTGATTTTGTGCAAGGAATGTTTTTTGGAATTGCAAATAAATGTCACATTCTGTAGAGATATCCTTTGTCTAGCTCTTTTCAGCCTTCCTCTGCAATACCCAGCTGAGAATTGCCCAGATACAGTAATGTGCACAACTATGAGACATATTATTTGAAAAATCTCTAACTTTGCTACAGGCACCAGCATCAGAAGATTCTAAGGTCTGAACTCTAAAAAAACTGACTTCATATTGGGGGTTGCAGACAATATACAGTAGTTTTTCTGTGGATAGCACAACAAAACAAAATAACATTTCTTATTCTTTTCTTGAATCTTGAAATTCTATCTTTTGTAACTAAGCATAGTCTGAAAACAAGGTTTAGTCTCGAAGTATGAAATTCACGGCAACTGATGCCAATTAATGGCCCCAATAAATTAGACATTTTGAATTATGCATTGAGACTAGTATAACATTAATCCTAGTATTTGAGCTAAATCCAGGAGGATTGTATGAGTGGTGGTGAAATCTCATTAAACGTTGTCTGGGATGATAAGGTGAGCTATTGTTTTTATTGTTATGTTATCATACTAACTTTATGAAATAATTATTTATTACATTCTTAGGTTAAAACTTTTATCTAAGCAACCAAGATCAAAGAAACAAACAATTGGCTATAATGTTATCATGGCATCCAGGCTGTGCCTAATCAATATGCTACTAACTTCCTCCTTTTCTCCCAGTTAATGTCTAGCAAGAGCTACAGCAACAATTTTTGCTATCGGGTAAAGAAGTATTAAATAAATAATTAAGGCCTGAATTGCCAATTTTTTCTCTTTGTAGGAATGAATTAGATACTGGATTAGTTTTCTTTTCAGTTTTAAATGTGGGGACTTACTGAACCACATCTCTGTGAAGAAATATGGCTCCATGTTCACAGATCCGTGCTTTAGTAATTTAAAAGTAATCAGTAATCTCTTGCATTTCTGAGAAAGTAATCAGTGACATGTAGGAGATTATTGTTAGAATCCAGTGACTGGTGCTAGATTGATTTTTTTTTATCCCTCCCACCAGTTTTGACAGCTCTGCTTAATGACTGACAGTAAATGGCGTTTGTGCTGTGTCAGGTGTTCTGGAAAGGTCTCTGGCAAAGAAGATTTGGTTTATCACGTTGCAACCTAAGGTCCTGATCCAGCAGACACTCAGAGCAGTAAATAACATTGCATCAGGGACTTAGCCCTTTCATTTCAGTGAGAGCTCTTACACATAAGTATGTGCAGACCTTGCTCCTGTAGTTTCTTGGGAACCTCCTAGCCAGCCATCTCCTCAGTAAGCAAGGGGAGACGTCATTTAATGCCTCTTTGTATATAACTAAATCCATCCTTGGAGCAATAGTTATTGTTTGATATTTGCATCCTACCCACAGATTAGTTAAGTGCCTTGCAAAATAAATATACAGATTTTATCTTCAGTAAGCTTGAAGTCTAGAACCTAGACACAACAAAAGAAATAAAGGAAAGAATAGACAAGAGATTGGACACAGCGACACATAATATTCTGTGACAAGGCAAAACCAAAATGGCAAAGCTTGATTTAACTGTTACGTTTTTTGTAGTCTTCAGGGCAGACTGCAGGATGAGACTTTCCAGGATGAATTTGACTGAGACTAATGTGGGGCCTTGGCAAATTGGTTTGGGGACACGGTTCAAGAAATTAAAAGCAGAAGAAAAAGACAATGGGAGAACTGTATGAGGGGATAATTTGGATGTCTGTGTGATCAAAAAGGGAGAGAGGGAAAAAATGGCAGAAGTGTTAAGCACTGAAGAGCCCAGCAGCATGGCCAAAAAATTTGAACTTAAATTCTGCAAAAATCATCTCTAGATGAAAACAGAGAAGGACTTCTCATTTGGATAAATAAAACAGGCTGTTTTTAACTGAGGGGCCTGAATCTGCTGGAAGGAGCAAAATACGTGTGAAGAACACGATGAAAGGGACCTTGCAGTTGTCAGGGCAAAGCGAGCAAACACTTCTGTAGAGAGACAGGCAACCTCCCACCCAGTGACGGGGAGAACTGCAGTAGGAGATGGTTGCTGTGACTTAGGATGAGGAGAGAGGACAGGCTCAGAAATGTCTCCTAGGTTGCAAGGCCGCATAGCAGATAGTGAAGCTGTTGACACCAAAACAGAGAAGGGAGTGTTCAGAAGAAAACACAAGAAACTGAGTTTCAGCCACTCTGATTTTGAGTTGTCAGTGAGCAATTTAAAATGGCATGTTCATTGAGACAAGAAGAACTGGGGGGCTGCATCATATTCAGGGAAGGAGAGGGAGAGTTGAGAGTTACCAGATTAAAAACCAGGAACACTGAAATCTGCCAAGCAGCTGAAGTGAGACCTAATTTTGATAGAATAGGGAGGGACTCATTCCTATTCTAGTGTTATAAGCATGAGTTCAAATAATGTATCAAAATGCATTTAGAAATAGTGGTTGAATTTTGCACTGAGATTTTAAGGTACTTGGACTAAAAGTTGTAAAAGTACACTGAGCAACACTAAAGTACAAACCAAAAGCAAAATGAAACCACTGTTTTTCAAAACAGTTATGGGAATTCTCTGAAGCAGTAATAACCGCTACCTGACATGTGTTTGTATGTGGCTATTTTAACACTTCGGCTGTTGCTGCGTTGGGCCAAATAGAGTTCAGCGCTTTACAAAAATATGCATACTGTAAAACATGGCCCAAAGAGCTTGAAGACTGAAATAGCAGACAAAATGTGTATGTGAGGCAAGCAATCTACCTTCAGGTTGTAAGGAAGGCTAACAAAACTACAAGGATGAAATCCTGGCCATATTGAATGCAGTGGCAGGCTTCCTATTGAGGAACACAGTATGCAAGAGCTATTAGCAATCACAGGAATCACAGCTAATCTCCTGCCTCACCATGATCACAGGCTTATTTCTGTATGCTGACTGGCAAACACAGGCAGCAATAACTTGATGTTAGCTCAGTCTCTTTAATATGACTTCCAGAATTTCTGTTCAACATACCACATTTGGTCCTGACAGGAGTGCAGCTCCCACTGATTGCTGGATTCAGTGTAGTCGATTATTTTTTTGTCAAAATGAGTTTTCATTAAAAAAAACCAAACACCTGCATAAAAATCACTTGTTATCCAAAGTTAACTACTAGGAATGGCCTATGGTAAAAAAACGTTTACGAAGTACGGTGGCCATCATCTCAGAGCGGCTTACTGCTACAGTAAACTTTAATGCCAGCAATATTTTCTACAGATGTTAGTGTCAGAAGCACATTTTGGATAGCCATCACTGAAAAATTGTCAAAAGAACATTTCTAAGGAATCCTGGGATCAGACATGTTTTTACCTGTTTTTAATTTCTGGCTTTACCTAACCAACGATCTTTTTTTTTTTTAAGAAGAAAGTGGTAACATATAATCTATAGATCACCTCTGCCATAGCAGTGAATTTGACAGCAGAATAATATTAATAGAAATAGGGGAGAGGGAACAGACAAAAAGAGGGGGGGGAAAAGTAATGGTTTTTTTGTACTGTAAGGGAAGGAATAGAGAACGTTAACAAAGAATGTAATTTAATACCTAATCAATTTACTGATTGGATTTTCCGTGAGATTAACTTTGAGTCCAGAATGAATTGCACTGATCTTGGAAGCTGCTATAATGACCAGCAAGCAGTAGTATGAGGCTGTAGTGTTATAAAAATAATAATGTCAGAGACTTCAAACAGCTACAGTAGTTAATTAAATGTGTTCAAATAACATTATGGTTGGACATAAACCCACAAAAGCAGGGAAATTTTGAGGTAAGTCTGCCAGAGCACTGGCCGACCATCTTCGTGTGCTAATGCAATGCAACAGACTCTCCTCCCAGGGCCCCAAAACACCACATGGGGGCAAATTCTGCCCTCCAACAAGCACGTATGACTCCTTTCAATTTCCTCAGCTTTTTCATATGTGTTTCTAAGAAGATCGATATATGTGTCTGGACATCTCAGGCTTTTAAAAAACCATACTGTGGCTGTGGTCCATGACTGAACTGTGCTTGGCTCAGGAAAGGTGGCAGGCAAAACTGGCTCTTGGGAAGTGTCTGCACTTTGATCCAGGGCAATGGAGCACACCACAAAAAAAGAGCTAAGCACATGCAGCTGTGCTCTGGCCGCTCCTGCTTTGTCCACAGACCTTCCCTTTGCCAGGGTGAAGGAGACCTGCTGGCTCCTTTCAGTGATGCTTGACAGTACCGATGCAGGGAGCACAGGACCTGGCTGTGAGTCCACAGCCATCGTGCTGGATATGTTACGGCTCTGTGTCTGCATATGACATTTTAACTGCCTGTAGGGTTTGTTCTTTCTTCTGTCACCCTCCCTATTCAGTCCTCTTACTTGTTGCACTTCCGTGGAAGAAAGTGCAGCACATTACATTTGGGAGAGTGTTATTTGCCCCAGTGAGGAATCAGAAGCTACTACTTCTATGGGGCAGGGGGAGAAAAGGTCCTGTGAGGCACCTCTTTAATACTACTTTTGGACAAAGAGAGGCTGCCATAGCACGTCCTGCAGGCTGTGTGCGCTTTACAGTCCCATTGTCAGACCAACGGGACGGATGCTGTTTTTCATGAGACCTACTAAAGTCACAGAGAGAGCAGACTCCCTCTGTCCCATCTCTGAATTCATGAACCTGCAGTCACTTTGGTAATTATACAGCCTGGTAAGTACAAGCTTGGGAAGAATGAAAAGATATCCCTAAAATAGCCGGATAAGAATTACAAACTGGAGACCTGTTTGCCTGCCTCTTGCTGCAAATTCTAAAGGCAATACCCCTCACTATATTTATTTGCTCTTAAAAACTGAGAGCATAAGCATTACATCTATTTACAGACTAATGAATCAGTCTCTAAAAATACAGGGAGGTGAGGGCAAGTTAACCCCAGGACTGCTATTCCTGCTAGTCTGAAGTCAGCAAATGTGGGGTGAGGTTTAGTCACAACACTGAGTAGTGAGAGAGCCCTTCTGATCCCTGAAGCTGCCCTGAGGGGAGGCGTCCCTGGAGGTATCTGCTGGCCAATAGGAACAAGCTGAAATAGTTTCCATAAGAAATCGCTAGAGGAGACCTAAAAATAATGGGGCAAGGAGTGAGGAGAAAAGTTTTCTTGCACTTAAATTTAGGACTAGAGAGACAGAAGGAGGACAAGACAGCCTAAAGAGCATGGAGCTCTTTCGTGGTGTGGCCTCAGACGCACTGGGAGACTTTCATCAAGTCATTAACCACCATTTGAAGCATTAGCTGACTCTGCACACTTTGTGGAATTACAAATAAGGCAACTTTTCAGTTTCTTGCAATATGGTGGGAAGAGAAGGAAAATGGCAAGGAGGATAGTTGCCAAATTTGTGAATAGAAAGATGGAAGAGATGGTTTCAGGATGTTTGAGACTGTCACAAATGCAAGGTTTCATAGTCCCAAAGCAACTTGGTGATGAATCTATCTTAAAAAAAAAGAAAAAAAGGAGAAGAAGAAAAGAAAATTCAACATGTTAGAACTGATTTATAAAAAGAACATAGCAAGGACAAGACAAAAGGGAGGACATGCATTCGAAAGCAATTAAAAAAAAGGTGCATCACTCATAGGTCGGGTCACTACAATTTTGTTCTTATTCATGCATAGTTCATAAGGTTAATGTGTACGTTAGCTAGGACTCTCAAGCTCCTAGCAAGCCACTGATATTGACTTCAGTGTCACAAAAAAGGCATGCTGCTGATTTCAAAAACACTTGAATCCAGCAACACAGTATTTGTCTAATAAGTGAAGAGCAGTCTGCATCAATGGATGTTAGCCAGTTGAAGTTGAGTTCTTCAGGGAAAAACTTCAGAATACAAGTTATACTTAGTCTAGTTGTGTTATTCTATTAATAACTACCATGGAGATGCACCCAAGCCTAATGCATTTAAACTGAATGGCATGTAATGGACCAGCTTCCACCTATTTTACATAGTGGTATGTCTGCAAATTACACTGCAAGCATTGCCTATCTCAAATATTATGCCAGTTGAAGGTAAAACCAACTTTTGGGTACCAGACACAAAAAAAGTTGTACTAGCAATGTAACTTTAATTAATCAGCATTTTAATTTGATTCCAAGTGACACTGAGTAATTTTGCACTATTCTGCATTTTTAAATTTGAAATATGAATATATTCTTTCATTCATTTTAGATGAGAAAGCGGTTCAGTATTGCTACAGGTTATAATTTTGATTTTTAAAATTTGTTTTTTGCTAGTGCCTCATAGAATTATACATACTTGTTTTCTAAATTTGGCACTGAAAATTGCTGAATTTTATATTTTTTTTTCATCTTTGCATGATTTCCACATTTTCTTAAAAACCTATTTTCTACCCTGAACTGTCTCCTGGACTGCTGTCTTTTAAAAGGTTTGCAACCGGGGAGAGTAGAATTGCAATAGGCAATTTACTTTTAAATTCCCATAAAGCTACCACATTTTCCAGAAATGAGATATTTTCATTTTTCAGGAGAATCTTTTTACATATTCCCAAACATGGCTTTACAATGGCCGACTTTATCCTTCAGGTATATACATAGAAAACTCCTTGAATTTTATTTGGAAAAGCATATCTGTATCTAAGCACAATGTATCCCTAACTGTGTCTTAAGGGGACTTCTTTCCTTCTGATACCCTTAGTCTTCAGATTTTGCCTAAGTTATCATTTTTGTCACCTGTCTCATTTTTTATCCCAGTGAAAGTGTTGGTATTGCAACATAGTATTTCCAATAGCCAATAGCTATTTCACCTTCCAGAACATAATCCTTAAAAGTGGTAAGTACTTCATCTCTCCGTGAACAAACTTGAACAGCAGAAAGGTCTCATAGCCAGCCTAGATGTGGTTTCCAATTCTCTCCTGACACTATAACTTCAGTCATTAAAGAGGCTGACCTGTTTGGCCCAGGTAGTGCAAAACTCTGATATGTTCATGTTACAGTATTTTAGGTAGTTAGCTTGAAATCATGCTGACTGTTTATACACTCCAAGTTGTATAAGGTTTGATGTGTTTTATTGATTCTGTCTGAAGACATTCAGCACCTTCCTGGATTAAGTCCTGTACTGTTAGTTTGTGCAGGATGCTCTCCGTTCTGTCATCAGCATGAGCATTTTTGCTTGCTGAACTCATCCTTCTTTTCAGAATTTTAGCTGGAGAAGAAAAAACATGATGATAGGCTGCAGAACAAAAAGTGCATGTTAGAAACAAACATGTATGAACTCCCCAAAAAGCAAAACAACTTTCAAGGATTTGCTCAGAGATGCATACAATATGAGTCATATAAATATAAGCGTGGTAGTCTTACTGATGGCCTTACTAAATGAAGGATGAACAGTAGAGCCACAGCCATAATGAGAGCTGGATGCRGTGTCATGCAGGACAGTACAAAGTGCTGTCCACATAAACACCAGGGCTGGCCAGTGAATATCATCAGTAGTAAGGAAAATAATAGGTGTGGTTTAGTTCTGTAAATGTCCACTGTACAGCACACATGTTATTCATTGGTATTCATGGTGCATGTCTTAGTAAGGTTTTAGCACATCTTAGTAACCTTGGAGTAGACAAGAATTAGCAATATCAAAGACATTGATTTACAATGGTGAAAAACTGTTGGAGTCTTGAAATCAACACATTCCCAGTTGGTTAACTGGTTGTCTTGCTTGGCAATGCTGTTTCTGGGTTGCTATTGTGAATTCAAACACAAAGCCTCTGAATTTCTGAGGCTGGAAAATGGGAGAGCTGAGAACAATGAGCTGTGCAATTTTCGCCTGGTGATGCAAGCTGCAGCAAATTCCAGTTGGGACAAGTCTATGAAAATCCTGCCTGGAATGACTCCAAACAGCATCTATTAACTTCCCCAATTATTAAAATTTCATCTGCATCAGTAAGTGCTGTTTGTTTTCTTTTGCAGTACTATTTGCCCCGCTTTGTTGCTCATAGCCTTGAAGATTATTCATACTTTTCCTGATGAACACTGGATGTGTTTAGGTAATTCCACTTGCAGCTGTATATATGAACTAGTAAAGAAAGTCTCTGCCCTCTCTTCTGATGTAAGCTTTTCGGGGCAACTCTGATGACATTAAAAAACCTTCCAAAGCTCAACTTTGCTCTGTTGTTAATTTTAACAGTTTTCCATCTGAGAGCTGAATTAGAGCTTTTGACTTCTTTTTTGTAGGAGAAAGTCTATTTATGATGCCCCGAGGCAACATATATTTGTGATTCATATTTATAAATGGCAAGAATGGCCACCAAATTCAACATCATTTGATTGTAGGGAACAATCAGGTTTATGATTTCGTGCCAATATTTTTTACTTGGAGATGTGAGGTGGCAAGGGCAAGTGCCTCCTTAGCATTTGAGACTATGTTGGGGGAAAAGAATACTTTGAAGCTTACAGCATATTAATAAAGGAAAAGCTTACAGAGATTAATATGTTTTGAAAAGGAGTATTTAAAATGCCAACATGAAAAGTCCATACCTGAACGGTCCTTTGCTGATGCAGAAACTAAGGTACAAGCTCTTCTTGATAAACCCAGTGGCTGATCACTCCCCTCAGGGCTATATATCTGCTTTTTAGGTGTGTATATATATACATCTATGTATGTTTATGTACCACTTGCTCTAGCAGAGCCATGGGCTCTGACATGTTCCTACACAAAAGAATAATACATGGACATCTGCCAGCATCTGTGTGTTCATAGACTTGACGGGACAAGGACAGCTCCTCTCTTCTAACCTGCACTTTTTCTTCCACAGTTAGACACCACTGAGGGGACAGCAGTGTCCTACAGGCTGCCAGCCAGCCCCATGATGTGAAAGCAGCTGTGTAAGAGCAACCTACAGCCATATTTTTTTACCAGGCTTCCAGTCTTCGTGAACGATGGCAGCAACAACAGCAGCAGCAGCAACAGCACTGTTGAAAGGAAATCCAGCTGTCTTCTCAACAGCTGGGTTGTGTTTTGCTGGAGCAGAGAGGGAGGCCAGCAGTGTGCCTGCACAGATGACCCTGCTCCTGCTCCTGGGGGTGCGCAACAGACCTCTGCACGGCCAGAGTTGTAGGGCTGCGACACGGGTGGTCCTCGGGGACAACTCTTAGAGGAGGTGGACCATGAAGAAGGCTTGTCTACGGTCTTGTTTCATTTCATGTTCCTTTTGCGAAAGTGAGCAAAACCCATTAATCCTGCTGAGCCAGCCTGGGGGAGCAGGCTGGGCATGCTGCCTGTTCATCTGCATGCAGGGACACCCTGCAGGCCACACAGCAGGATCCTTTCTCCAACAAGATGCAAAGGTGGTTCCACTCCTGTTCTGATCTGGGGCCTTGTGGTGCTTTTCCTTGACATTTCTGCTTACTCTCTGAGAAGGAGGGGCACTTCACACTATTTTCTTCATCCCTCATATCATATAGCCTACCCACCTACTGATAACTATTCCCTGCAGGTTCTTCATGAGAAACACTGAAGTTTCAAAATCAGGCCAGTGTTGCCTTGTTTCGCAGCTCTGATTAGGTCAAAGTAATTCTGGCTAAAATAAACTTTGATTTCATCTTTCCTCCCCTAAAAAAAAAAAAAGAAAAAAATCTGAACCTCCTACAGATGCTGAAAATCATCCTTTCCATCACATCTCTCCTACATTATTTTGTTTCGCCCTTCATGATTCAGATGGGCCTAAAACAGGTATTGGAATATTACACTAAATCTGACATTTGTCATTTCTGTACCTGAAACTTCAAAAAACCCTATGTTATTCCTGAGAAATGTCCAGCCTGTTATTTTACAGAGTCTGAAGCAAACATTTTCTTCTCTCTACGCGCCCTTCTCAATGCCTTCTCTATGCTTCCCATCCCCTTGACAGTAGAAATGACTGGTAACATGTGAGACTAATTATCTTCAGATTTCATAGCAAACTAACCAACTTTGCTCTCACACAGCTTTCAGTCACATGATTTATAAGCAAATACAACTACGTCCTTGCATGCAGTTTCGTGCTTAGGGAAACTGCATTTGGTTAAGTTTCTTCTGTCTGCCTCTTGCTTCTTTTGTGTTTGTTTTTTTAAGAATGAAAGGAAGAGTAACCTAATTCATCCAGAGTCTGTAGTTCCAATTTCTTACTCTCTTTTTCTTGCTAAAATTATTAATATCTTGAGATTCCATATTTCTCTGTGCCCTGATTTCCCCATTTTACCAGTGGAAAAATGTAGTTTACTACCTTAAACTACCTCTGGAATTTATTGATCGCAGATGGATCCAGATAGGGAAAGAAGTGGTATATGTATATTAGCACAATCAAAGATGTGGAACATTGCTTCAAGACATACTTAAGGAAACCAGATGTTTTCCATCATCTTTCATTGTAAATATATAATAGACTCTCCACCAAAACAAAAAGTGTCAAAAATATCCAGTAGCTTAATCTATAGCTTAAAAAATATTTCTCCTGTTCGGCAGGTGAAGGAATGGTAGGAAATTTACGAGTTCACTCTTTGGCTCTAAAAACTAACTCACAGCACTGAAAAGTAAATATTTCTACTTGCTACATAATAATTTACTATTGATTGATCATTAGGAAAAAAAACTTCTGACTTCAAGATCCAGTGAGAATATTGAAGATAAATCAAGTTGTCATGCCTATGAAATCAAAATAGGTTAGAGTTATTAATATGATGTAATTAATCAATTGGTTATAAACATCCCGTCATCATCAAACTTGAAAGAAATGTTCTGAATGTTCAGGATGAATACTATCGCTAGCTATATTAGATATATAGAACAGTTTTTCCAATGCTTAACAACAATATCTAACTTGTTTAATACCAATTAGAACTGAATAATGAGACAAATCCTACATGATAACAATAAAGTGTAATTGCACATTTATTACCACTGTAATTTTAAATAATAAAGTAACAAGTTTTATCTTATAACGTTACCTTTTAAATCAAAGAGAGACTCTTGTAATAATCAATATTTAATTAACTTACAATTACTCAAAATAACTGTCTCTTAAATGGGAGTTAAAAACCTCTTTGAGGCATTTTAAGCATTAATCATTTCTCTGGTTAGGTCACTTTAAGGAGAGTTTACTACAAAAATTTATCCTTAATTATGCTAAGGGTAACTGGAGCCCCATATATATTTTTTTTTAGAATATTAGGGAAACCTGCTTATATTAAAAAATAGTAATTTTTGCGAAACATTTTTTTCAAATATTTCATTACTTTGCTATACAGACAATGTTAACTTACACTACCCAGTGATGAAAAGTCTTTTTAACTTGCATCAGTATATACGTTATGTAGTTTTCTGAAATTCATTCAGAGTGAATTGAAATGATACGTATATTCCTTAAATAATAGAAAGCATCAATAGAGGCCCTCACCTCTTACATTTTTTACTGACTTCGGTGAGTACTTACCTAAGTGTGAATCTCTGGAGTTCATTCATCAGCTTCCTAATAAATAATATCACTTTAATAGATAATGTCCCTGCTGAATAAGGGACACTACTTTGTCAGTCATAAGCTAAAGAAGAAAGTAAATTTAAAAGATACGTTTAGAAGAGATTCTCGATAGCATAACAGTGCTCTGTGAAGGCTGTTTTCCTCAGTTCTTGTGGGATTTGTAACCTAACCAACAGATGAGATTTGCAGCAGTTCATAGCTTTTCAGATTAAATTTAAGTCCCAACACTGCATAAAACTAGAGCCTTAAACTCAAGTTTACATTATCTTTTTATAATAAAACTGTGAATTTTCTGTATGTCCTTATTCCCTCTAATAATATTCCATCTTCCTCCTACCTGAAGCAAACAGGAGGAGGCTGTCTTCTATTTGTACATACCAGCAGTAGCTGATGCCCTGGGACTTCTTGGTCCCCAAGATTTKAAAACATCTGGTTTGAGTGGGCACAACTGAAACTCCAAGGGAAGTTTGTTGAATAAATTGGCTTGAATTTGGTGTTGTTGCCTTTGTTTTTTAAGCTAAACACTCCCCAACATTTATTTGCAGTATCTGATGGAATTTGGGACATAACAAGGGGGGTAAAGAAGGGAATCTTTTTGGTCTTTTCCACTAAATAGGAAGCAGGCATAATCTACAAGACTCAGCAGAGATTGAGACACAGGTGTATGAAGGGAAGTAAGAAGGAAGAGGAAGGTGCCAAGAAGCCTCAAAAGATAAGGTGACATAAACAAAAGTTGAAAACTGACAGATGAGCACATCGGCGTACATTTAGCAGGAACATCTGTGCGGATGGACAAAAAGATGATGGTGTGTCAGAACAAAAATTATTTTCAGTATGTCAGAGAAGATGCTCTGAGAAGACATTTGTGATGGCATGTGAAACCAGTTGAGTTAAGCCTAGTCTGTATTTTACCAAGCTTTCTCAGCTCTCTAGACTTACACAAAAAATTTCCCTACTAACACAGATTCATTGCCTGATATGAAAAATAATTGACTGACCTTCAAGGAGAAGATAAACAGGTGGTTGTAGTGGTGTGCACAGGGTAAGGATAAGACAGGGTAGGTGATTTAAAAATACGTTCAGATAAGCAGAGGAAGCCAATGGAAAACCACAGGTGAGAATGGTTTGTTTTCCCCATATTGCAGAACATCATCCTGGACTTACTTAAAGTTTAGAGACAGGATTTAGGAAGATCATAAAAGTAAAATTGCTGTCATTGACAGGGGAAAAATGATTACATTTTTTAATGGTGCCAGCAGTTAAGCTTCAGTAAACCACAGGAAAATATTGGACCAGCTTCTGAAAGAAAATGTGCTTCATAACTGGGCTGAGGACAAACTAAATAAATTACAGATTTAAGCAGTGATGTTACAGTCAGGCACCTAATCCTTAGAAAATATTTCCTAGGATCCCTGTGGTGAAAACCCTCCAATTATGTGATTGGTAGAAGTGCAAGCTCTGGGCTTACCCAAGACCATCTGTGGTTACTGTTAAAATCAATTGTGGGCTTTTTTTCATGAAGGAAGAACCAGATGTCTTTTCAGCACCTGATATTGGTGTGAGAGAATACTTTTCCACAAGTCCACTTGTATTTTACTATGCTGGACAATCAGAACTTTGGCTGCAAAAGCACAGCTTAAATAAATTTTTCCCAAGTTCATAACTAGCCCTTGAAGTGAGCTCAAGGAATTGACCAGATTGCCCATGTGGGAACTGGCCCAAAAGCCCTAATAAAGGAAAAGACTCTTCCAAGAGTCTCTGGAGGTTCACCCTGCAGAATGTAACAGAATCATAACCTGCTCTTAGGATTCTGCACATGGTTTAAAAATAAGGATTTTTGAAGACTTTCATTCAATATCTATGTGAAGTCTTCATAAAAGAACAGTTTGCATCAGTTCACAGGTTTCCTAAAGAGACATTGATAGAGAGCTAAAGGGCAAGAACCATCGAGGGAAAAAAAAAAAAAAAAGAAAACTCCTGGACATAAAGTGACTGAAAAATAAAGAGTAAGTCATTATTTTCCAGCAGTGAAAATCCAATTAATTTCAAATATATACTTCAACTCTAAAGTTACAAAATACTTAGAAAACATTTCTTTAAGAAAAGAAATAATAGAAACGAAATAATCTTTCTTGACACTATTACCCTATGTAATTGTGACAGAATCAGTGCACTTGGCAGTTACACATTAATGGAAGCACCTGAATGACATTCACAATAAATGATTTGCTGAAAAGTATGCTTCCTGCTGGGTCAGAAAAGTTTGTTTTGTTCTGTTTAACTGCAATATTTAAAACCTGTTACTACTGAAACATACCCACAGCCTGTTCAGGATTAACAAAGATAAAGAATTGTGGAAGGGAAGGGAAGGAAAGGGGAAAGGGTTATTCCCCTTTTCTTTTGCTCAGGAAGATATAGGGAAAAAGGGGAAAGGGAAAGAAGGGAAGGGCTGACTTCTGGAGGATTTTATTCTTGTAGTAAGTATTATCTTAGCAGAGTGTGAAGGATTTTCCAAGGAGGTATAATTAGCAGACAGGATACTAGTCTGTTAGCTGTTTGGAAAAGAAAACATAGGCAAGAGATACCTGAGAAAAGATACATAGTGCATCCATTTCCTTGGTAGCGTCTTACACAGAGGTCTATGTGAACTGAAGTTTAAAAATCAATTATCTGCATCTTCCATAATATTGTCCAAGTTAATTATGTACAAAGCACACGCAGGCACATAAAGCAAGCTATAGAAGAAAAAAAAACGGGGGGGGGGGAAGGGGGGGGAGAAAGAAAAAGCCTGAGACTCATGCCTACTTAGAACAGAGACCACAAAAGCCCAGGGGAAATACAGCCTGCAAATGGATATTTCCCCCCCCCCCCCCCCCCCATCTTCTGCTGCGCTGCAAAATTTTAATATCTCATCAAGTATATAGCAGCCATAAACTACTGTCCCTTTTTATGTAGTTTCAGATGCAACAAGGACCACATTCTTTATAATGACTAAAACCTATCGAATGAAATAATGTTTTGGGATGATGAACTCTGAATTATGAGTGATTATTTCTGAATTCATTACAACTTTGTTTGACATTTTTATTGCCTTCTTAATTTCTTCCAGCTAAGCCACAGAAGCTATTACTCATGTTATAAACAGTGCACCAATTAGAAAAAAGGGTTTTCCAGGTTTGCACTCTAACTGTTTGCCTTCCAAACTAAGATGACTAAGCCAGTTATGGGGATGTCACTGAAGCAATCAGCAGCACCAAAACATAAAAATAAAATAAAGTTTATCATATGTTTTGCACTCCAGAAACTTAATGCATTTCTCAGACATTAAGCAATTAAAATGCACAACAAGCTGTTGACAAAGGTATTATTAGCTCCATTTTACAGACGGAGGAAAAATGTCAGGAACTGAGTCATGTCACAGAACAGACAGCCCATTAATACATCAGCAAGACATCAGTCTGTAGCGATAGCAAAGGTAGAGGTATTTGACAATGAGCAGCCAAGAGATTTGGGGGGTTGTTATGAAATATGGTACACTGTGTGTTGTGCAATTGTGTACAACTGTGTGAATATAAATAATGATTTAGGTGAGGAGCTGAAGGGAAGAGTGCTGTCTCACCTTGACCGAGGGCACAGTCACAACAGCAGATTGATCTCCATGCCTCAGTGGAGTTCTGCTCAGCTCAGTAACGAAGGCAGAGCACATCCGTCTTCATTTGCTGCAAGAGAAATCCTACTCTTCTGCTCTGACATTTGGATCAGGTCCTAAGGATGAAGTCTGAGCTTCACACTTCCCACTCATCTATACAGAAAAGAATACATTTGACTGGTGGGAAAAAGATGACAGAAGAGTGCAGGGGTGTGATAACGTTTGTAGAATTGTACTCAAGTAAGGTCGTATACTTAGAGCTAGGCTTCCAGGCATCGGTCTGTTGGGATCTCCTACATGACTGACTGAATGTGTTTTGAGGCTTTTTGGCCTGCCTGTAAATCAGGTATTGGCCATTCCCTGAGGCAGGACATTCATCACATTTGGCAAATCCTGTGTTCCTCTGATCTCTCCCTCTGGCAGGGGTTTGCAATTAAGAACCTACAAACAATTTTCAAACTGAAGCCAAGAAAAATTCAAAAAAATGATGAATGCTGAAAGAGACAGGAGACCAATTTTGCTGAGGAAGGCATTACTTTAAATAGAGTCACAGTAACTAGTAAAGCTAGTCTAACACAAATGACCAGCATACATGTAATATTTGGCAAATACTTTCTTTTCATCTAGCATATTCAACAAAGAAAGAGATGAGTTTTAGGTTGTTTGGGTTTTTTTTTTTTTTAAAAAGGGAGAATATGTGGGCTAAATAGTTAACAAACACCCATAACATCATCAACTGCAGAAGTTTATCTTTAAAAAACCTGTTGGTCTTTCATTGAGTTGGTGGCAGTACCAGCACTGAATATCACAGCTTGCACTGGTTTATTCAATAGTGGATTTCTGCTCAAGCCCCTCCATTTGCCTGGCTAAGAGTCTTCAGGGTCTCTTCATGGGAGCATAGCATCCTGYCCTTGCTATGAAGTATAGAAAGGGCAGCCTTTGCCATGCCAGGCACACATTTACTCACCCTCCCTCACAGGGGCAGATGGTGCAAGACCAGCTAATCTGAGTCACTGTTTGTGACCCTTCTCGGGCTCACTTTTTTTTGTTCACATGAAAGTGCTTCTAACAATAGCCTTGCCTGGGCACTCTGCCTGGAAAGTTCAAGCCTCCGCCTGACAACCGCTCACTGTTACACATTTCGTCTCATGTGCCAGGATGTGTCTGACAAGAAAATGGACAAATGAACTTCCTCAAACTACTCTCCAGTACCTGATTGCCAGCCCTGTATCACTCACCCAGAAACCCAAGAGGGTGGCAGAAGAGGTGAGAGGCTGTGCAGCAAAAAGATAAAATTAAGCCTGCAGCTAAGGGATGTACAGGCCCTCTGCTCCTCGTCAACATCCAGCACCATTACAGTAGGTGAAGCCCTGCAGTGCTCCTGAGAGGTACTTGTGCACTGAAACTCACCTTCTGTCTTTTGACAAGAACTCACAGAGCTTAGGAGGACCAGCCACGAGGCACAAAGTAATTCTACCTCCTGGGTCTGTAATTTCTGTGGGAAAATGCTGATATGTGAGGTAATTCTCCTGCTGATTAAGTTCACCTTATAAAGTATCAGATCCCTCTGTGCATCTTGAATACTCGATTTCATTACTTCTTAATCTGCATATGGCCTGTTTTTATTAATATGTGATTGTTGATCAGCCCATGAAAGGTCAATGCTCCACACCTCAGTGAAATGTTTCTTTAAAGAAACGTTAACAGTCTGAAGTACGCCAGAGAAACGATAGATTTCAGCAATGAAACACCCTCCTGTGTATGGTGCTGCTAGTGATACTCGTTTCAGTGAACATGAGCACCATGAGTCAGTCTCTTTCTGTCCTCTCCTTTCCTAAGACCGCATCTCTTCATCAATGTAAATGTTTTGCATTTGCAGGGCCAAGTTTTACCTTAGGTGAGCAAAAAAACCACTCAATAAAACGGCCTATACTTGGCCTTGGAAAATGCCAGGAACTCAATACTCTTGAAAAACAGAGAGTCAGAAATGTATTCAAGTGTCTAAATATTGATTTAGAAAAACAAACATTTGGCAGTGATATTCATATTAAACAACTATTCTCTATCATTGTTTTAGTTCTTTACTTTATTTCCTGTCCATCCTTAAACAACTTTTTGCATTCAGATTGCATCTTATTCTTTCCCTGGGCACTGTACTTGGGTGGGAATTTGCCGTTATTAATATTGTATTACTAGTTTCCTTAATCAAATGCTGTTTTATTTATTCCCTGTTCAGGATGAGATTAACTGTAATGAAGTAGTGACCGTAACTGAGCTCCAAGGGTCTTTGAGTCTTTCAGGGAGAGGAAAGAAGTCATTCATAAAGCTATAAATATCTAGACATGGAGTATTAGGAAATTTTTAGGGTCCATTAAATCTCTTTTCAGTGACTTGAGGCAGACGTTGCTTGATGTGATACATCACTGCTAGATTAGTTGCCTCCTTAATGCTAAGCAACTGTGCAAGGCTTTGCATGATCCTGCCACAAAAGTTGCAGCCGGATCTCTGTCTGACTAATGTCTGACCTCTGCTGTAGGACTTGGCTGGGCTGGGCAAGAGGGCTTGTAAGACCAGGAGCAGCAATACAGTAATCAGAGATCCTTAAGCCTGTCTTTCCAGTCAGGACAGTTTTTCAAGATGGTGGGATACAAACATGCAGCAGCTTGATGATATTTTTTCTCTTGGATAGCCGCAGCCATGACCTACTTGCAGAGCTCCAAACGTTTTGAAGTCCAATGGTGGCTAACAATTGATAGTTTCTGAATTCATCTCGATGTAAGTATTTTGTAATAACATTTTGCAAAATGAAACAAAACAGATCAAACACTTGTCAGGGACTTCCTGGTAACAAATGTCCCCCCAAATAGTTATGGTTTTGTGTTCATAAAACATAGAAAATTAACTGGATTTAAAGGTACTGGGAAAACTAACCAGTTCTGGAAGTATATGGGTCTGAACTACAAGACCTGCAGAGCCATTTCACCACAGCTTAGATAATTTACTGTCACAATCATTGTAAAAATGAGTACAAAACCAGTATTCATATTCCTGGTCTTACAACATTTTAGGAAAACTGATATTCGAATTCTATTATAATATCTTTTCTTAAGTCATTAACAATTACAATTAAGTTAAAAAAAAATTAACAAACAATGAATCTGTTTCTGTGATGTATCAAATATTTGAGCAAGCAAGTATTTAAAAGCTACTGAAGAAGAAATCCTTTAATTTTTTACCTTTTTTTTCATATACTTGCCAATTCACAGAGTTAAATCTTAAAATCTTTGCTGAGGTTTCATAAGGACTTTTCTCAGATAAAAATTACTGCAAGACAGGGTGAGTTTAGATATCAAGATGGTGCAATAATTGCTCATTTGCTGCAAGTCTTCCATCCATAAAAATGAATTAGCAGGTGCTCAGGTTTTTCAGACTGAACAAAAGTGCATATGCTTTGCATCTGCATAGAGCTGCAGATTTTAATACACCTAAACAAATTGGACACACACAAATGTGTGCACTCATCTTCCCATGAATGCTTTAAAAAATCTGGCCCTTTAATGCAGCAAATTGGAACCAGACTGCTTGATGTTTGAAAGAGGGTTTTTTTGGTTGTAGTTTGTCCCTCATTTCACAAGCACAATATAAATTCTGCATTATTTTTAGTGTCCATATTGCAGATGCTTACTATTATGCATCACATCAAACAGATATGTTCTCCTTGCAAGGGGAAACTGAGCTTGTGGTATGTGAAAATTTCTAAAGCACTGTACATAATAAATACAATTTACAGAACACTCAGCTTATTTTGCGAGAAAAATAATCCAAGGTAAGAGGCTGTGAAAGAAGACAGGAGTGTGGATGAGAATTCACAATCTGGTATCTACCCAAAAGCCTAGACAAATACTTCCTAAATTGCATGAAACTGCTGTTTATTTCATTAAATTAAACTGATTTCACCCAGGCTTCTATGCCCAAAACTTGCACATAATAACTGCCTTGTGGATAAAAGGTAAATAATCAGCTGCTTTTCCTTCCATCTGAGGAAGGATTTGCTTTCTGCAGCAAGGATTCAGCTCTAGTAGTAGTGATTAGGCAGCACTATTACCCAGGCAGTCCATGGCTGACAACAGCATGTATCAGTGCAAAAGCAGCAGTAATAACCACCTCATTTCATTGAGGAGGGAAGGCTGGTGTTGACAGATAAGTGACAGAAAGTTTTACTTTTTGCTTAAATACTTCGAATGAAAAGCCCAAAGAAAGAGCAAGACTGCAAATATGGAGTTTTAAGGCACTATTAGTGAAATAAAAATATAAAACTCATGTGTGCTCATGCACTGCTGCTTGCAATGGGTGAGAAGAGATCCCACAGATCCCTTCTTTTCAAGCTGCAATAAGTGTAGCATCTAAGAACATATCTATAGAGTGAGCTAATGAATCTTTTACATACTTTCTCTTGTCTCCATAGGCTTAGGAAAGATCACTGGGAATGAGCCATTCTCCAGTTGTTACACAACCTACACACGGTATCTTTACTTTTGCCAAAGCTCCAAGCGTCAGCGTCTGCGATAAGTTTTTCTTGGCCTTCTATTTCACAGGGTGGGCATGGTTACGTCTCAGAGCAGACTGAAAATATCACAAAACATAGGTACACAATGTTCATTTTGGAAGATATCCTATGGTGGCAATGATACAGTTTTAAAAAAAGGGAAAAAATTGTCACGAGACCATTATAATTTCACATGCACCTGGTAGTCACAGAATGGAAGGCCTTTCTTTCTGCTGCCATGGAAAACAACAGAAACAAAAAAAGCCCTGTTTATATCAGCATTACAGCAAAAAATGAGCCAAATCCAGGCCTTTAATACAAACTATCTACATGTCCATCCTTAAAAAGCTGTTGTTTGTCTTCTGCTAACTATTTCATTTGACATCCATAGTTTCAGTAATCGAATGATTTCCTAGGATACTTTATTTTGGTTATATTTGGTGAAGAAGGAGGAAAAAGAATAGGGGGCATGACACTGTGAATGGGAGAAAAGAAACTATAAGATTTACTACATGTATTTTCCCAAACCACGTTAATTAACACAATATCTTACAAAGGGAAAATGTATAAAAGTTGGGATTAGATATACTCTACTTACATTCTACAGAACAGCTAAGTCTGTATGATTATGTATGTTATTTGAAATACTATTTATTTGTTTATCTTTTCCTAATATTTTTTTCTCTTTTCTAACTCATTCAGCTTTACTTTGATTTCATCCCCTTTTGCACATGCCCAGCCTTTCCCATTTCCAATCATGTTTTAAAGAGGAAATATGGTAGTATTAGTACACTCCCTGCCTGCTGTTGCCAGAAGGCAAATATTTGTTGTCCATGAATAATGAACTATATCTTTGAAATAAAACATGCAAAATATCCTTTCTTGGGATGTGTTTAAAAACGGTCTTAATGGCACTTTAATTTTTCTGTTACAATTGCTCAAGTCAAAAGAAGACTGAATTAATTAAATTGAAAAAAAATTCTTAGAATTTCTTAGCTATGCAGTCCTGCAGATAAATTCATTTCTTTCCTATATCATACCTTTACTGAACATCTTGAAACAGTTCTTATTCTATACAATAGAATCATCTGCATGCATGATATTAATGGAGAATTTTGTTTGTGAATTAACTTGAAGATTGTTTTTTCTATGAATAGATTATTTGAATGCTTTAAAAATGTTGGATTTAGTTATATATAGGTATGAATATATTTACAGTGCAAACTGTGATTCTAAAGAAAAAAAGAACTGCACATTTTCTCTGGCTTCAAAAATAGAACAGCTTAACTTCTGAATTTCACTTTTCTACCTACTTTTTATTCCTTTCTGGGAAAAAAAAAGGAAGGTGGGCTAAGTGAGGCTGAGGGTAAATAAATAATCCGTGATTTCTGGAGAATATTTATTTGAATCAAACTGTCTAAGAATGGAAGGCTTAGGCATGGATTAAGCAATAATATTAGGGCCTTGTGTCTCATAGGCAGAATACTTTGAAGTTTAGGTGAAAGACTTCCAAGAAAGGCTGTACAGGTTTCAGATTCTACATTAGTCATGACTGTGAATAGTCTTATAATATCTGGTAGCAGTCAAGAAGACATGACTCATTATCCACGTGCTATATTTAATATCTACCTTAACTTTGCTCATATTAAAGACATTGCAAGTCCTGCTCAGCTTTGTGCGTTGGATGCCTAGCAATTCACACATACAAGTACATAGAAAAGGCAATTACACTTACAGGTCTGGGTCCGTAAGCTGTGTGTCACTTTCAGCAAAGCTGTCTCTTTTGAAATGTGCTAAGGTGCCCAAGCCTAATTCAGGTAGTCAGCAAACTGCATCTGCCAGCTAAGGAATATGTCACTGCCTGATATAGCTGCATCCACCATCTTCCTTTCAGATTTGATGTCAGCTGAACACATAGGTACCAAACGTCTGAAAGAAAAAAAGAAAAGCCTGGAAGACAAGAAAGGGGGAGTGGCAGTGTGCACATTCTGATTAACACAGGTTCTCGCTCACTGTTTTGTGATATTTCAAAAACACTGGATCACAAATGCTCCTCTATCTGTACTATTCAGTCGGTATCTGGTGGAAAATAAAAACACCTGCAACAGGGAAATTATAATAATTTCTATCCTAACTGAGGCAAAAATCAGGTTATGATTTAAGAAACATCAAGTATGCCCTCAGAGCAGCCAAGAGCACAATTACTGTGCTCTAGATTAAGAAAGGGTGTTGTGAACAATTGTTCACCAATCTGAAAAATAACCTAGTGGTAAACACTGTTTTTTTTAAAAATTCATTGCTGGGGTAAAAGCCACAGCTCTGAAAGCAACATGTTAGCAAGAGAATCATGATGAAAAGTGAGTGAAACTGGAAATGATCAGTGCAAGTATGAGTGCATCCCACACTCAGGATCAAAAGGATACAGCTGCCTCTCATATATAGACCTTTTGCTTTAATGATCTTACACGTGTAAGACACCATCATGCAGGATTTGCTGTCAAAGGCTCCTCCTTCAAATAGGGGACCTGATTCTAACTCATGCAGAAGCCCCTTATACCAAATAAGTGTTACAAATTACACTGCCTGGGCCCGCATGGTCCTTGCAATCTGTTGCCTTATAAAGATCCCTTATACTACCGAACACATGTTAAGAGGCTTTTGCATAAGAGAGGCATGTATGGTTCATTTAATTCATGCAGAAATATGCAAATGTGTTTTCAGACAGGTGAATGCCAAAAATACAGGGCAAGTAGCAAGTAAGTTGCCACCTTTTGCAGTCCCGGGTAACTCTGGGAGACCTCTTTCAGAAGAAGTGGCACCTCCTGGAGCTCCATCATAGTGTTAACAATGTGTGCAGTGTATCCCCACCTCATTGCTCAGAAACAGACACTGGATAGTTGGTGGGGGGTGTGCTGTTCCCTGATTGTTTTGAGCTCCGGTCTCCCCACAGAGAAGGAGCTGGCTGTCCCAGCATTGCTGAGGTGGCTACCTTCTTTACTCCATTGCTGCACATGTGGTTATGCCTAGAGGTGACAAGTGTGCCCCCAGAAACGGGGTCGGGGGTTTGTTCAGCTAAATCTGCCCACTCTTCCGAATGTTTTGAGGCAAAAGAATCATAGGGAAAATCCCAATGCAACAATGTCAGTAATGAGATCTTTTTTTTATTATTCTTCCTTACCTACTTGATCATGAAGATGGCTGAAACCCATGATTTTTGCCTCAAGATAGCCATACTTCCTTTTCTAATTTCATTTTGGTCTGGAGTCAGGGTGATCTAAGCATAACACTTTGTGGCTAAGTAGGTGAATTGTTTTTACAGACTTCTGAACCATTTCAACCCTTTACCTCTGGGCTTTATAAAGCTGTTAACATTACTAACAATGGCAATAAGCATGACCATGAATGTCACTCATGATTCCTCTTTTTTTTTTTTTTTTGGTAACTTTTTTCTTTTTATATATTTAATGCATGAGTGTGTTTACTTTTAGGGGTACAGACTCAGAGATAAATGAGTGTGGCTGCTTGTCAAATATTGTTTTTACAGATAAGATATTTTTCTGTTCTGATGCATTGAAGCCTAAATGTATAAGTGCGATGAGAAAAGATGTAAATGCCCCAGCTGAGGTACGGACCCAAATCAGCGCACGATTCTCAAAGGTTTTTGCTATGGTTTCAGTTGCTGTTCGTTCAATCCATGTTCCCCTGGACTGTATATGGCAAAAGACAACTAGAGGTAGAAGGTTTATATTCTTAGAGAAAGGTCTGAAGGTAAAAGTCCTTCTGCTGTTATAATCAGTCTGGGGTGGCTGATGACATTCCCACAGCTCAGCCCTGCTTACTTTCTCTTAGCTCCCTTCTGTGTTCTTCATGGAGAAGATGCCACATGTATCTTTAATTAAGTCCTGGTGCTGTAGTAAAACATCCTGTGGGTTAATTTCTCTAATCCTCTAAGCAGGAGACTTAACAGCTGGAGCTCATCATGTCCTCCTTTTATGCTGATTCAGTGGTCAGCAGAAAATATGATGATTCCCAGATGTTCACACTTTATAGACTCAACAGGCTTGAGAGGAATACAGGAGAAATCAGTGACAGGTGTGTTTTTTTCTTGCCACCATAAGATGCACAGAGGAAAAGGACATATTTTTAAAGGAAATAGGTGTTTTGGGCCTTCCAAATAGTTACAGAATCTTTGTTCTCTCATACTGAGATCCAGAGCCAGGGAAATGTGACGTTGCATAGATTTAACACATAGTTGACCACATTTTGTATGTGTTTATTACAGCATTTTTTACTTTGATTTGTTAACAAAATCCAAAACTCCCTTTCAATAATACTGGCAACACAGTATTCTGGTTGTAGCAGGCAATAAGTATATTCAAAGTTTGAATGATTAAATTTTTACTGTTGTAGACTGGCAGCTCTGAAATGACTGCACACTGAAGATTGATGATAGCCAAATGAATCAGAAGGCAGGAAAAATAAGCAGATTGGCTAAATACAGAGGTGGTGGCATAATTGCTTGGGTTTTAATTGGGTCACTAGCTCTTGAAGTTGAAAATTAGAGGATGCAGCACTTCTGTGGCTAAGAAGGCATGTTGGATACTTGTTGGTCTGTTCACTGGGTTTCTATGCTGTGTGTACAATTAATTCTTGGAGAGAAAATTCAAGGATTTCCTTTTCCAAAGAGTTATGGAAGTGTTTTCAGTACAAAGTAGAACAGATGAAGCAGGAGAGATGCCATGCTCCTGGTAATGTCCTCCATCTGATTAGGTGTTTGGCAGGGATATAGAGGACTCTGGTCTGAATCAGGCTTAAGTAAGGACACACATCTGAGCCGAGCGTTCTGACTACAGGGAAAGATGCCGTTTGGCAGCATATCCTCTCTTTTAAAAACCGTGATTTTCTTTCAGGTATCTCTTGGCTGGTCATATAAAGAACCTTTGGTCAGATAGTGTGCTTGACTGTCATATTCTTGATAACTTGATGAGTTTCTTGCTTAGCTAGTGCCTAAGAGGTCTAGGTCTGAGATCTCCCAAATAATGCTTTGTGTCAAAAATGACGGATCCCAGAGGAAGACCCTATCTCTTAATTAGGCCCCAAAAGCCTGTTGGTTTGGTCAACTCTCATCAGATGTCTGATCAGGCAGAGTGCAGGTAGCAATTAGTAGCTTTTCAGGTTAGTATCAGACATGTACCCTGTTACCTTGTTGATGAATAGCTTTTCAACACAGAATAGATGAGTAAGAGCACAACAGAGAATCCCAAAGCCGACTTGTGATTTGAATATATACTAGAGAAAAAATGGGATAATGAAAATTCATCAAGCCATGATTAGTATCCCACGTCCAAGACAAATAACTGAATCCATAATGCTTCAGGTTATCAGCTGAACTGGAGTCAGGAGTATATCCTGTTTTTTGCTGCAAACAGAGGAATGCCAGACCTGCAGTGCTCATCCTATCATAGCCTCTGAACTACAAGGATCTCATCTGCCTGATGCACCCTCCCTTTCTCTCCCTCACAAAGTATTAGTCACATGAAGTTGTTGTTGTGGTGAGTCCTTCACAGCGGAGGATGGTGTCATGGTGTGGGTGGATGAGTCAAGCWCGGTGGGTGAGCAGATGACTGTTAGTTCACACAAAGTAGGATATCTCTCCACAGGAAGTGTAAGAAAAATACACTGCCTTACAACAGCATGGTGGCTAATCTTTACAGCATTGCTTTTTCTAATTTCAGCAAGGTACTTAAAGCCCATCTTCTCCACTGGTCTGGAGCATACTGTGTGCACCTCCCTTCCTCTCCGCTTTCAGCTCCTTTTCCTGGAATTAACAAAATTCCCCCTGCACATAATGAGAAAAGTGAGTGAGATGTGCAGCTTAGCCAATGTTTGCGACACTCCTGCAAGAGCTCTTTCCTTTTGCCCAAGCTAAAGGCTGGATATCTGGGATCCATTTGCTACCAAACAGAACAGGTTGAACATACAGAACAAATTCATGGCACATAGCTGTAACATCTTAATAGGTGATAATAGGAAGGACTGAGGGGATAGAATCCCTTTCACAGCAAGCACTGAACACTGTCTTCCAGTAGATTATACAGCAACAATCAACTGACTCTGGTCATAATTTTGATCTGAGCTCCAAGATCACATAATATATGTTGAAACTTAAATGCACTGAGTTTCCTTTAAGGTGAAGTAATTGCTCTCACCACAAGTCTGTTCTTTAACAACAAGAGCACTACATCTGGGTGCCACTTCAAACGAAACAATCCAGTTAACCAACCCAACATAAACTTCTAACATCTTCCAATTACAGAAACCACTGTGACCAAAGAAAACATAGGCAGGCAGTGCAACAGATAGTGGCCTATCTAGCCCATCAGAAATGACCTGACAACCATTTCATCATGCAGCATGACCTACCCCATTCTCAGGACCAGCAGTAGAGGAATGGTCCTTTTTTTCTTGCTGTTCTGAAGCATGTGTGCTCTCCATATGTGGTTCAAATGACCTAGACTTGCCCTTGAGCTCCAAGCACTTCCCATTCTATCTTCTACCTACTTTTTTTTTTTTGACATTTGCCCAAGGCTAGACACACACTAATCCTCACAAACATTCTGACCTTGTTTTTATTAAAATGGTTTCTGGAGAGGTAATCTTCACTTCAAACTAGGACCGTTTTCAAAGCTTGTGTTTCAAATGTGTTTCATTTGGCTTCCAAATTATGCTTTTTCTATTTGTGTGTGTGTTTTACTATCAGTAATGATAACTTTTAAACAAAGAGTGTTTCTGCTCTTTATTTTGTCCTTTGAAGAGAATTACTTATGTAGCTATTATACATTGTTTGGCATTCGTTCATCTGAACACTGCTATGCAGTGCATCCTTTTGTGCAGCTGTCACTGTGACACTACCTCTCTGGGCTGTCTCCAACAACTGGTTAGCATTACCTTTTCCTTTCAAGAGCTAAGTGGATATGCTGTATTTTACTCTGACAGCTGGGCTATTTTATTTGAGCCTTATTGGACTTGATAGTTACCTTTAGGGAATGTCTTTTTCAATTGTTTATTTCCAAAGTCTTCTGTCAGTTCAGACTGTGAAACACAAAGGAGAATGCTGAAATTGTTGGTACTGATGCATCCACATGGGATAACAAACGGTTGGGGCATCACTGTTCTTTGGACATTGCAGGAGGTTATTAGTATCCTATTAGAGTTCCAAAAAGAAGAGGAGAGAGAAAAGCTGTTTTCAGTTTGTCTCCTGGCTACAGATCTTTAAAACTATTTTACTTTGGTTAATAATTTTGTGTGTGTGCGTGGTGCCATTCAGGTATTCAGGACTCTACAAGCGCAGTGGAAGCAATGACACAGTTCCAAATGGAGTTGTGTCCCACTGATGGCAATGAGACACAGCCCTATATAAGAAATACTGCAGGGACACTATATGGTTGTGGATGTGGCAATTACTAGCCCATATGGGCAGAATATTTTGTCACAGGAAGTTATCCAACAACAAGCACATCCAGTCTTATTTAAAACACTTTTAACGTCCCTATACTTGACATTCATAGCAAGCCTGTATGAAATTTGAGGATTGATTTGCAAAAACAAATAACAGGATGCTAATGCTGTCTCCAGTTACACAGCTGTGAATCTACCTATATGTATTAATTTTGGTGTGTATGAGTGTATTTTTTAAGAATTCTTAGTGTCACCACTCAGTCAGGGACTGGAATAGTATTTTGTTCACAGGAAAATTCCTGTAAAATCCAGTCAAGATAGGCAGCAATAAATGCAGCCCTAAAGGGAGGTGAGAGCCTGGCTTGAATGGCTTCTCTTTCTAAAATCTGTCAAACAGAAAATTAAATAGCTAAATAAAACAACTTATCACATGGGTTTTTTCAAGTGTTATTTACAAGTAATGCACACATCTCAGTCCAGACAAATAAGGAATTTATAGAATTAATCTTTCGATTCTATTGTTTGCCCATGCTATTATGTAGGAAATGTCAAGACAGAGAAGAGTGTTTTGGCTTTTTTTTACCTTGACATCAAACAAGTAAGGTATAAAAGACAAAGTGAAAGACAACCATTACTTTTATAATGTGTTCAGCTCAACCTGAAACTTGCTTGCTCTTCCATGCATTCTACAGTATTTTGAGCACACACAGTTCAGATTAGAATTCTGTGCAACCCATTTTTTCTATTTTTACGGTCCTCACAGAACTGAAGTTTGTTTACTGTGGTTCCTGGAAAACCACGTGTCTACACCAATCCAAATGAGTGGAAGCACAACAAATTATATATTCTGAGGAGGCATTATCTGACACTTAGATATGAAAGTGTTGAATGTACTTGGAATAGATTGATCAGAAGAGATGTAGAACAACGCAGAGTAATCCAGAGTGGTTTTACTGTCAGTTGGACAGATAAACAAGAAGACCTCTTAATCACCTATTATTCATTATTCAGTATTGTTGCTGCAACTCTTTGAAGTAATTCAAACTTTGCTTAAATCTCAATTTAAACTTTGTCGGTTTTCATCATTTTTGTATCTTGTCATTCTTGAAGATGAAGTCTTGGGAAAACCAATAAAAATTATGAACTACTTTGCCAAAATTTTATATGCACATGAACAACAAGAAACACATCAGGAGTAGTCGGCATGGATTCACAAAGAGGAATTAGTGTCTGACCAACTTGATGAACTTCTGTGATGAAATGACTGGCCTGGTAAATGAGAGGAGAGCACTGGATATTGTCTACCTAGAATTCAGTAAGGCCTTTGACAATGTCTCCCAAAAGATCCTCATTGACAAGCTGTTGATGTATATGGGCTGGATGAGCAGACAGTGAAGTGGATTGAAAACTTATTGAACAGTTGGGCTCAAAGGGTGGTGATCAGTGGAACAAAGTCTAGTTGGTGTCCAGTAACTAGCAGTGTACCCCAGGGGTCAATACTGTGTCCAATTCTGTTCAACAACTTCATCAACGATCTGGATCATGGGGAACAGTGTTCCCCTCAGCAAGTTTGCAGATGACGCAAAACTGGAAAGAGGACTGATATGCCAGAAGGTCATGCTGCCATCCAGAGGGACCTTGACAGGTTGAAGAAATGGGCTGACAGGAACTTCATGAAGTTCAACAAGAAGTGCAAAGTCCTGCACCCGGGGAGGAACAATCCCAGGCACCAGTACATCCTGGGGGCCACCCAGCCGGAGAGCAACTTTGCAGAAAAGGATGTGAGTCCTTGTGGGCACCATGTTGAACATGAGGCAGCAATGTGCCCTTGTCACGAGGAAGGCTAATGGCATCCTGGGCTGCATAAGGCAAAGTCTGGCTAGCAGGTCGAGGGAGGTGATCCTCCCCCTCTACTCAGCACTGGTGAGGCCACAACGGGAGTACTGTGTCCTATCCTGGGCTCCCCAGTACAAGAGAGTCATGGTCATACTGGAGAGAGTCCAGCAAAGGGCCACACAGATGATTAAGGGTCTAGATCATCTCTAATATGAGGAAAGGCTGAGAGAGCTGGGAGTGAAAACCCTGGAGAAGAGAAGGCTCATGGGGATCTTGTCAATGTCTATAAATACCCAAAGGGAGGGTGCAAAGAAGGTGGAGCCAGGCTCTTTTCACTGGTGCACAGTGACAGGGCCAAAGGCAATGGGCACAAACTGAAACACAGGGGGTTCCCTCTGAACATCAGGGAACACTTTTTCACTGTGAGAGTGACCAAGCACCGGCACAGGTTTCCCAGAAAGGATGTGGAATCTCCATCCTTGGAGATACTCAAAAGCTGTCTGGACATGGTCCTGGGCAACCTGCTCTAGATGATCTGGCTTGAGCAGGAGGGGTGGACTAGATGACCTCAAGATGTCTCTTCCAACCTTAATCATTCTGTGATTCTGTGATTCTTTAATTCTGTGATTCTGTGATATTTTTTGACCACCATTGTCAGGGTCCTGGGCATACCTATAGGCTTTATCTTCCCTGACCAGCGTCACAGATGACCCCAAGGACACTCACAGCTCGTGGCCCTGGAGCTCTATTAAGCTTAGATCTGAGCACCCAAACCTTGCCTGAGCTATGCTGTAGATAGTTTGTCTGCAGCCCAGTCTCCTCAACTGTCCCTCACCCCACACTATAGCCATGTCTCCAGCCCTGTCTCTGGCTCCATTTCCTTTTGCTTCTCCCTGGATGGACCCTTGACCTGTTTCACCCCTTGCCTTCTCAAGAGGCCCATCACCCCCACCATCCCACTCAGCTCATCCTGCCCAAGACACTGGGGGGCTGCATCCCACAAGGAGGGTCTTGCCCAGCATGGGGTGTCCCTGACTCCCAGATTGTCCCCACCCCAGGACAACCTTGCTTCCGCTGTGCCCTGACAATCAACAGGAGATGTAGTCCCATTGTGTCAGCTCTGAAAAGTCTTAAAAGGGGGAATAATATACATTTCAACTTTTTTATGGAATTTAGATTCAGTCCTAATGGAAATAACAGCTCTTTATGAATCAAAAACAATACCTTAAACAGTGAGGGCAATTTAACTTCAAAATCCAAGGAGTCAGGGATCCTTCTTATCAGCAGAATGTTTCCTTCTTCATGCTRTGCTTCCATAGTCATAGCAAAAGAGGGCTTTCAAGTACTTTTAAAGATACAGGAGTGGCCCTCAGAGCTAGAATGAATTTACCTCCCAGTGTGAAACTGCACTGATTTGTGAGCCACAAGGGAATACTACAATGTGTGTCAATCTGTTCAAACCATTGCAGTGACTGAGGTTTTAGGTAACTGTCCTTGCATGTAGGCAAAAGGTTTCATGTTTGGAAACTGGCCTGATTTTTTGATTGCTGGGCTGCTGAACTGTTTAATCATCTTCCATCCTTCCTTCTGACTTTCCTTCCTTCAGTCTTTACCTCCCTCCCTCCTTTCCTGTACCCTTCCTCCATTCTCTCTTTGTCTTCGTTCTTTCGTTCCTTCGTTCCTCCGTTCGTTCATTCATTCGTTCCTTCCTTCATTCCTTCCTCCCTCCCTCCCTCCCTTCCTTCCTTCCTCCCTTCCTTTTTCCCAGCTCTTCAAAGAACTCTATATACACATATGTATATGATGTCCTTCATGTTTTGTATTCTAAACAGCTTTAGAATCTATTAGAATAACCCCGAAAGCAAAGCTGTATTGAACCAAACAAGCTGTGGAAAACAAGTGAACATTTACAGTATGGTTCAGTCATATATAACACAGTACAATAACATTTAATAAGGTGGAGATTATGAAACAAAAGGGCAACACTGGGCAGTCAACAGATGGAGAGAGCAGCAGGAGAGGCAACATTAGCATTCTGCAAGTCAGCTTGGCAACAATAAGTTAATACCAGTAAGTCAATGGATCAACAGGCAACAGAAGGGCATTCAGCCTTTCAACAATACCTGACTGTATATTCAATTATTGAAATTTAGAACTTCCTTTCCCCCTTTCATATTTGTGTTAGTAATTAACATTTTAAAATTTTTAAAAATAATGATGTTTCTCTCGGGTTAGCAGCCTGTGGAGACGTGTTTCATAAACTTCCACAGACAACTTAGTCAGTACATCCCAATCATAATTCACAATGCATAAACCTTTCTTGTATAGGAAACTCTGACAGCCAAGTCACTTGTAGAAGCACAGAGGGTGCTGGGATTTTTTTATGTGGTAGCTGTATAGCAACGTACTCCAGACAGGCCTAAAAAAAGCCCTGCTCTTATGGAGAGTCCTATTCCGATTCTGTTTTAAACAACCAGGTGTGTGTGTTTGAATATAATAGCCAGGTAATTGGGAAATTCAGAATTTAGCCTTCTTAGTACCCGTGCAGGTGAAGAAGATAGTCATACGAAGAAAACAGTGCTGAAATGAAAATGGGGGGTGGACAGATTTCCACCTTCCTCCCAACACATAGCCACAACTGCATGTGAATGAAGGTGAAAACATGACTAAAAAGACAGGAGCTAGGGAATATAACTTCTCTTTTTACTTTGTGTATAGCAGTGGGATTTGGAGAGAGGGCCTGTCGTGGTTTAACCCCGGCCAGCAACTAAGCACCACACAGCCGCTCGCTCACTCCCCCCTGGTGGGATGGGGGAGAGAATCAGAAGAGTAAAAGTGAGAAAACTMATGGGTTGAGATAAAGACAGTTTAATAGGGAAAGCAAAAGCTGTGCATGCAAACAAAGCAAAACAAGGAATTCCTTCACTACTTCCCATCGGCAGGCAGGTGTTCAGCCACCTCCAGGAAAGCAGGGCTCCATCACACATAACGGTTACTTGGGAAGACAAACGCCATCATTCCAAACGCCCCCCCTTCCTTCTTCTTCCCCCAGCTTTATATACTGAGCATGACGTCACATGGTATAGAATACCCCATTGGCCAGTTCGGTTAGCTGTCCTGGCTATGAGCCTATGCTCCCTCCCAGCTTCTTGTGCACCTGGCAGAGCATGGGAAGCTGAAAAGTCCTTGACTAGTAGACTACTTAGCAACAACTAAAAATATCAGCGTGTTATCAACATTATTCTCATACTAAATCCAAAACATAGCACTACACCAACTACTAGGAAAAAAATTAACTCTATCCCAGCTGAAACCAGGACAGGGCCACAAGAACAAGGAGTACTCCAATAAATCTGAAGCTGCTAAGGAAGATCCAGTTCTTTTTTTAGTGTGCAGACTTCTGATGCCAAGTGTTTAAATCCTCTCCCAGAGACAACTGGCAGCAGGCCGAGGGGGAGGAGAGGAGCAAGATCAAAGTTAAACACATCAACGTCATTAAAAATTGCATCTGGGGTCATTTAACTGTGACCAAACCCAGGGCAACCTTTCTGAATTACCCAGAAATTAGTGATATGTACCAATGATGTAACAGAAATGCTAGTGTTTTCTTTTAGATGTTCTGTACCTCACTTTTTAGACTGAAAATATGTCTTTTAATTCACATTTCATAAGCAGTTAGAATCGCACTACGCTGAGTGCACCTACCTAGTAGTGGTAGTTGGAGAAGACATGTGTGCACACACCCACACCCACATTCCAAAAATGAATAATTATATTGTGAAACTGATAATGAAAACCAGGAAATAAAAAAAGGCATAGCTTCCCTAGTATCTGAATTTTGCCATGTTAGTTAGCATCTATTTGAAGAGCATTCACTTTATTTGTTTCCTGGAAGAGCAAAGATAAATTGTACCTTCTAAGAATACACAGCTTCCACCTTCTAGGGCCTATCAGTAACCTCTTGTTTACCTTTTCATGTCTGACTCAGTGAAAAGGCAGAGCTAGGGAAAAAATTCTTTTGAGAATTTCTAAACCAATTAGGAATTTAAATTTAGGCTTTCCGAGTGCAGTGTACTGATTTATTTCACTACTGATTGATCTAGTGATCAATCTATCAATAGGTAGAGATACTCTGTATATATGGATACTTATATTACATACACATGTATGCGTATATATATATGGATGTATACCTACATATGTATATGCACTGTGGTGGGGTATATATGTGTATATATGTGTGTGTGTGTGTGTGTGTTACATAGTGTTTCTTATTAACTAGCACACCAAAATGTTGTGATACTTTTTGAAAGCTTTCCCAAAGTTGTCCTAGTGAACAGTTTCATAGTAAGGAAGGAGAGGTGCACATGAAGGAAACACTATGTGTAAGGATCAGTCACTTATTTAAATGGAGGATAGGATGGTGCTAGCATGGAGAGCTACAGGCATTGCACTGGTAATAGGAAAACTGGGGTGGGAATCTGTGCCATGAAGGGTTAGGAAGAAGGATATTGATAGCATGTGGCACATGCTCCTGTACCCCTCCAACCTTTTTTAATCTCAAAGCTGATTTTTCAACCTATATATTCAAAATTTCCCTTTTTTCCAGTTTCTATTACAGCTAATTCAATGCACTGTTGTCTCATTATTACAAACTACAGCAACATTTTAGGTTAAACAGGCAGTGTCTGGAATGACATAAAAGTATTTTAAAAAATTACTGTATGATACATTTTCAGTACAATGAAAATGAAACAGCCATGGCAAACACATTCTGTAAGTGGGGAAATATGAGTATTTAATCCTCTTCACGGCATATGGAATCTACATATGTGCATGTTAAGTACTGTATGTAGTAAAATGTAGTACAATACTTTGGTCCACGAGGAATTCAAATTTACAGACACCCTCACTTCTACACAATGATTTGTAAGGCTTTCACAGTCGCCTAGGTCCAAATCATTTATATCACACTTACTAGCATTTGATTATTACTGTATCAGTGGAAAAATACATATTATTATGTTGAATCTCAAGAACTGAAGATACTTGGATATCTCCACTTGAGGCACTTTTTAACTAATTGTTAGCAGTCAGTTTTAGCAGAATTAAGCTATCTTTCAGAAGGAAACATAAAGTTATTTTGATTGATCTCAAGTCTGTTATGTGATATTGGGATAAACAGGGAAATGAAACTGTGTTTTTTATAATTTTGCATACAAGTGATGCAATATCAAACAATGTGCATGTGTTTGCTAAGGAGGTAAATATATCTTCATTTACTGAGTAAAGAAGATTGTTTATTTTCTTGAGACTCAAAGTAGGCATTTTCTACTTCTGAATAAGTGTGACAGAGGAATGTAAATGACAGTAAAAATTATGAAAAGTCAAGGACTGGAGAATTTTAGGAAAGGATGTTGTTTACAGCAGCCATCAGGTTTTCAGTATCTGTTACCAGCAAGATATCACGAAAGATTTTTCACATAAAATAGACTGACATTGCGACAGGGTGTTAGCTAGATGGGTTTCAAATATAGCCCCTTTTCATCACTACTATCTATGCTCTTCTACTGTTGTTACCATTATCTCATGCACACACTAAGACTTAATCACACATCTTGGCTTCCTTGGGACTCTCCAGACTCCAGTTCTGCATAGCCCCAGCTGAGCAAGGGCTGTAACACAGTGTGAGATGGTTGCTGATTTTTTTTTTTTTTTTTTTAAACAATACATTCTTAAATGATTGGTTTTCTTTCAGGCAATATTAGTAAAACTTACAGCAGATAAACCAGAAAGTATCAGAGAGGGGATGGATGATTTGGAAGTTGAGAGACTTGCCATGAAGTTACATAATGCATTTGTTTTGCCAGCAAAGCTGGCCATAAAAATTCCTTCCACTTTTTTTTACCATGGATGAAAGTTGTTAGTCTATCAGCCATGCCAATGCATTTGCTTATTAGTCTATGGTATTAACCAGAACAACAAAATGATCCTAGTTAACAATAACCACCCTTTTGGCAGGTACCTCTGAGTCAGTTTTTCTGCCAAATCTGATGTGTCATATAACTACACATATAAAAGAACAAACCAGACATACCCCTATGGGAGAATTTTCCATTTTGTGAACAGCAATTAGGCATCCAATTACCATTTAGCCATTCTGAAAACTGTTCCCCTGTCACCCTTTTCCCTGATTATAAATTGGGAAATAGGACAATACATTTTTTTCACTGACTTTTTTACCTTGTGTATTTAGACTTTCTGGCCATTATATTGGGCAAGATGTGTTTTGATGCTTTTTCAAGATTCCTAAATTTTCTGTGTCTGTGTTCTGGATTGCAAGGACCAGACTATGCTGCAATCTGGTTTTCATAATGGCACTTTTGATATGATGACCATGTTCTTTTGTATTCAGCTTTTACCATCAATTATTTTTTTCTCTTACTGTCTCTTCGAGGTTTTTGTTCTGTTTTGTTTTGTTTTGTTTTGTTTTGTTTTGTTTTGTTTGCCACATCATGCAGACATTGATGAGAAGAGAAAAGAAAAAGGAAAGAGCTTGGAAAATGAAAGTCTTTATGACTCCAGGTGTGTGGTCAGTCGCTGCTCAGCTCCATTCACTGCTGGTTTTGTTTTTCATTGGTCTGCTAACAAGAACATGTAACTGAAAAATACACAAAACAAAAACTAATAACTACTCAGGAGAAGAAAGAATAGAAAGAAAGTTTTATTTTATGAGGGTTTTGGAGCTGGCAGCTTAAAACACCAGCTGCCAGTTTGTTTTATTATTATTTGGTTTAAATTCATACATGGATGGGTGGGAGGAAAGGCAACTTATAATATTTGTTCCTGTTATGCTCATTATTTTATAACCTTGAGCTTGGTCCAAGCACAGTTGCTAGTGGAAAGAAAAGAATCATTGTTTCCCACATCATAAGAAGGAGGAGGCTGCTCTGTGTCTATTTCTATTCCCTCTCTGGTAGCTATAAAGTATTTCCTTCAGTGGTGAGGAGGTCGGTCTCTCACAGAAAGATCTTTATTTCTGTTACTGCTTAGCCATGTTTTGTGATAAACTTAACAATGAATTAGGACATCCAGATTGCAACCTTTGCTCCCAAAGCACTGCCAAACACCCATATTTTTAATATCATTCTCCTAGTCAGTGTTCCYCAGGCAACATCTTTTGGTTTGTAGGTGCTTCTGTTATGCTTATTTATTTTTGAGTACAGGGCCAGAATCAGTCCAAAACCAGCCCAACGCTTTTTAGAAACAGTCTAATCCAGGAAAACTGGAGTAGCATGTAAGACAAACCGATACTCTTCTGTCCTGGTTTCAGCTGGGATAGAGTTAATTTTTTTTTCCTAGTAGTTGGTATAGTGCTATGTTTTGGATTTAGTGTGAGAATAATGTTGATAACACACTGATGTTTTTAGTTGTTGCTAAGTAGTCTACTAGTCAAGGACTTTTCAGCTTCCCATGCTCTGCCAGGTGCACAAGAAGCTGGGAGGGAGCATAGTCAGGACAGCTARCCCAACTGGCCAATGGGGTATTCCATACCATGTGACGTCATGCTCAGTATATAAAAGCTGGGGGAAGAAGAAGGAAGGGGGGACGTTCGGAGTGATGGCGTTTGTCTTCCCAAGTAACCATTACGCGTGATGGAGCCCTGCTTTCCTGGAGATGGCCGAACACCTGCCTGCCGATGGGAAGTAGTGAAGGAATTCCTTGTTTTGCTTTGCTTGTGTGCGCACGCGGCTTTTGCTTTACCTATTAAACTGTCTTTATCTCAACCCACGAGTTTTCTCACTTTTACCCTTCTGATTCTCTCCCCCATCCCACCTGGCGGGGAGTGAGCGAGCTTAGTTGCTGGCTGGGGTTAAAACATGACATCTTCATACAACCACAAGTAGGAGTCTGCTTGTTTCCAGATTTTCTTTACACTGGTCTCCAACCCCATTTTCTGCTCTCAGACTACTTACATATTTGTCTTTTTCTCCTGAGATTCAAATAACTTGGCATTCTGACTGACGTGATTCATCTTTGCTCAGGCTGTCTGCAAATACCTTCATTGATTGTAAATCAATGTAATTTCTCCTTGAATTCCTCTACATCCCATCACATATTTTGGCTCATGGTGAACTGGAAACTTCCTTAGTGAACTGCAGTCAGCTGGCTATTCAGGGTATTTGATACTAGATGTGTTCAGCAGTGCCTCTTTTCTAGCGGCAGATGTTATCCACAGGTTTTGAGCCAAATCTTTCAAACTTTTTTTTTTTTTCCAATTTTTAGTTATGTTTGAACACTACATTCACGTAGTGGCAACATAAAACCTTTGCCACTTAGGCTTACATATTAAAAAAAAAAAAAAAAAAGAAGTAAAGTGGTAAAGAATAAGGATAGGTTACTAGTAAATATCTGAATTTCCTGACTAAATATGCATGCTGTAACTGAATCCTTTTCATACAGCTGGCTATGAAGAAATACCTCCAGAAACGTATACAGGAAAAGGAAATAAAGGAAAAGGAATAGAATGTTTCTTCAGAGTATTAGAAAGAAATGATTTAGAAAAGGACTTCTAGCTTCCTAGCAGTGAGTGTAAGTAAAACAGCTAACAGTGGAGGTGGTAAATGCACACCCACGTGGATTCTGCCTTGGCTATCTTTCTGGAAGATATACCTTTGGGAAAAAAATCTCACACTACAGGAGATTAGATGAGATTGTCATTACGTCCTTTCTGTCCTTTAAGTCTCTGAGAAAACCTTTAGCAGCTAAAAAAGGCTCCGTGACCGCGAGTGAGAATAAGAGATGTGGCTAATGGGCCCACAGCTGACTAAACTCTTGTTCTCCTGGAGCAGGCTGAATGCCTGCATTGCACAGCCACACTGATGAAAGGCTCAGAAATCCCCTGCAGCTTCTGAACTCCTGAGAACACAACACATTTAGCATTTTGTGCTGTGGCCCCACCTGGGTTTCAGTTATAAAATGTCATACAGAACCCAGTCTGAAAACGTGAAAGCATGAGTCTCTCAAAGGCTGACAGACCTGCCATTAGAACCTACAGCACAAACTCAGATATAGTATTTGGCATTTACCTAGATCATTTCAGAGTATGACATTAACATGTGCGTCTTTGTGTGAATTTGAGCCTGGCCACTGAAAAAAAAAGAAAAAGCAAAAAACTTTTTCTGATATCCCTATGAATTCCAGACTTTCTTTAATTAAATTTTTAAAAGGCAAGAAGTAAAACCGGAGCTGTTCTGCTCAAATAGCCATTTTTAATAATACAACTGGGTATCTTTTCTACACACCTTTACAAGGTGGTGTATTACATTCTTCAGAACCAACTGGAAAACTAAGATTAAGCCTGAAACACTTCAAGATTAACAAATACCTTACTGGAACTGGTAATTCTGCCCTTTAAAAGCAGAACAACCTAATGGTCTTTTCCAATGGAAGGGAAATTACTTCCAAACATCTCACTGTACCCTGGATTTTGGCTGCTTTTTGAAAACACACAACATAAATTCAGCTCAGGGAATGATTCCTTGGGTTTGTGTCAAATTACCAGGTTATTTAAATTGATGCTGTATGCTGTTGCACACTTAAAATTATTTACGCTAGTTTTATAATTTCTTCAATCTATTCTCTAACACTAACACAGTGGATAACTATTTACTCCATAAAATTAACATCTTTCCTTTATTTCCTTTTTGTAGAGAGAATGTTATCAAGCATCAATGTAGCTGCGGTGAGGTTTCAGAGGATGTTTCATTTACAATGCAAGAAGCTTGATTCTTTTTATTTTGAACCCTGTATTTGTTCCTGTTAATTCCCTTCCCTTTCATTTTTCTCTTTTGAGTTCTGCCCATACTGCTTTGTAACTAGCTTTCCAGGCTTCTGAAGCCTGAGCATTTAGTAATTCACATTTGGGAGCTGGTGAATGGCCCATTTTGCTGGCTGAGGTACATAATGCTTGTAGCAGTACGGGCAATTATGATTGATCAGAATTAACTAGTTTATGAGCCTCAGCAAATGTCAATCAAAATTGCTTTGGTCACTTTAATATCAGTTAAGATTGCAGATAGATAGATGGAAACAATTTTATAATCATTAACTTTGCATGGTAAACACAAGGGGAATGGCTTGAGGAGATAGCTTGAGAAGTTAAATGTGGAACTTTACTGCTTGTCCTATATTGTCTAATTGCCTAGCTGCATGCCATCTGTTCTTCTTCCTCCCTCCAGGCGAAAGGGCATTACAGTGGATCCAGGAGCAGGAAAGGGTAGAAATGGAATCCTATATGTACAGAAAATAGCAAGAAAAGCAATTTGTAAATGTCAGCAATCAAACACAAATCTATTTTGGGTTGTAAATTAGCACAAGTAGAGATCTACTTCTCTCAGCCTCAAATCCTTTTGCTTCTGGGTAAAACAAACAAGAGTAATACGGTAGCCCCCGGTTCAGACTCCAACAGCTGCAAGGAAGTTCTGGTGCCACAAAGTCAATGGTAGATCTTCCACTGATTTCGAAAGAGTCAAGAGACTACTTTTGAGTTTATTCTTGTCTACACTGAACAGTTCTCATGAGACCTTAAACTGATCATCCAAGTTCACTGAAAGTCCTTATCATCATAAAAAAGTGCTTGTAAAGCTTTCCGACCCTTGAGTGTTTATTGGCAGTTCTGCTTCGTAAGTGTTTGTCAGTGCCTGAGGACTTTCCATGGACAGTACCCACTCTCGTTCCTGAAGAGTCTTTCATTCCCAGGTGCTGTGGTAACGTCAGCTTCTCTTTTCTTGCTCCTTGTCTCCACTGCTGTTGCCCTCCTTCCTACTCTTCCAGAGACCAGGAAGAATCAGGAACCCTCATCTCAAGTGCTTATTTTATATTAAATCCTGCATCTTTGTGCTATTCCTGATCTTGACCTGTCTCTGCCCATGCTCCTGCAGCTCAGAGGTGCTGCAGGTGACTACTGTAATAACTTGTTGATTTATTTTTAATAAAATTATGTTTGCATTGTGCTTATCTGCAGCGGGTTGAAAGTAGAAGCTTGCTGGGGACATGCAGATCTGCATGCTAGCTGTGAACACAAACCTCAGACCATAGTGGAGCAAGACAAAAGTTCAGGAAGAAAAAGTAAGAGGTGCTAAAGTAACTTGGTTAGTTTTGGTGAGCAGCAGTGGTGCTCACCTATTCAAAAATGTTCCCTAGCATGCCAGGGCCCATGCTTTCCTCCCACCATTTCACCTGATAACTGCCGTGGGGATATTCTCTTACACAGACTGTGTTGCCTAGATTTAACTGCACTTAAAAGAAAAACAAGGCATTGTAAAAACAGTCTTGGTCCGTGAAGGTAAGGTGAGTAATTGTCCTCCATTTTCCTGACAGGGTTGGATGCTGATCGATGGCTCCCATGGGTGCTAGGCTATTGAGCCACCTCTAAAGCCCCAAGAGGATATTSTGAGCTTGGCTGAAGGGTATTGGTCAAGAGATCCACTTCAGCTGTGTGCTTTTCTCATCTCTGGTAAGAATCTGAGAGGAAAACCTGTTAGTTCCCACAAGGTCAGCAGTAAGGATTGCTGTACATTGATCTCAAGCGTGATTTGCACTATAGACCCAAACTGTTTTTTATAATTCTAGGTTTTTTCCATTAATGGAAAATTAAGGTGATCCTTAGTCAAATTGGGAATGTCTCCATTCTTGCTCGGCTGAGTTTTCAGTATTTAAAACAAATTTAACAATCAGAAAAAAAGTAGCCAAAAATTAACACTCAGCAAGAAATTACTTCTGTTGAGTAAGGTTATGCCTGCAACACACACACATATTTCAACTTGTTAAAAATAGGCTGTGTAAAATTAAATCAAATGGTAGATTTCTAAATATATTAACAAATATTCCGCCTGTTCTCACAAGTGAAAGTATACCTTACTGATATTCATTTTTAATTTGGCAACTTAGGTCCTGGCCCAGTATGATTTTTAAAAAGAAATTCACCAGGTTTCAAGGAACTTTTTGACATATCATGACAATATCCTATCCCTAAGTCATCTTCACTTTCTTCCCCACTTGTAAACTGATTGTGAACTTTGATGAAGCAGTTATTGTCACTAACTTTTCCAGCAGGATAATTACAAATCTCACTACACAAATACAAGGGTCTTCTTTAGAAGAAATGAGATTTCTTTTCTGTTAGCTATTGAGGAAAAAGATGCTTGAAATATGTAAAAATAAGTTATAGTTTGCTTCTATAGATATGGAGGGATACATGCACAGACATATACACATACACATATCCATAAATATGTGTGCATATGTACATATTCTCCTTTATATTTCCTTTTAGGCGCAACATAAAGACCCTAATGAACACATAGCAATAAAAAATCCATAACTGGGAGGATATATTTTTATGAGCGGTTTGTGTAATTCACTTAATGTCCCAATAGAAAGTGCCACAAATCTTATGTCCAGGCAAGACAATAGGCCCTGGAGGTTCACATTATCTGAGTGAAACTAAAATAAACATTTTAACCTTTTTCTTTTCTCCTCATGTTGCCTAATTTTCCGTGGGTCACTCAGTTCCTTTCATTCCCCTAGAGGCCCCCAGAGCTCTCCTTATGCCACTAACAGATCTGGGAAGCTGGTAGGGAGTTACTACATCCTTGTACATTCACAAAAGACTCAGAGTTTCCATGCCCCAAATGTCAGTGAGATAATCTGTTCAGTTTTACCACTGTGTTTTTCCCCTGGAGATTTACAGAGAGAGGGTACCAAAATGTAAAGAGTAAAAGCACTACATGATGTGAATACCATGGGAGGAACTGTTAGGGTGGTGCTGACATTTAAATTTTGATATTATCTGGATCTAGAGAAGGGTAGCAATTTGCAAATCCCTCTGACTCCTGACATAAAGATAACAAAATGAAAACAGTCACACAACTGGTTTCTGAGGGTTTGCCACCACTGGGAGTTACCTCGTAGCATAAAGATATATCAGCTGTCAATGTGATCGTAGGATGGTTCCAAACAATGACACTGGTTTTTGGCATTGTAGACCCTTGTAGCGCTAAGGCCACATTACCTCTGCTATTTGGCCTAGCTTTAAAGAATCTCTACTGTGAGGTAAACTATAGATAATATAATCTACTGTGAAGTTACACTATAACTTCCTAAGCAGATCTGTGCCCTCCAAGAGTCCTTGAAATCTTTTTGAGTGTATGATTTTGTTTACCTTCTTTCTTTGGAATGTGGGTAACAGCCATAGTTCACCCATCAGTTCTCCTTAGCTCACTGCCTTTATTTCTATTCTGCTTCATTAGATTACCTGTGTAAAATTCACCCAGTCTTCTAAACATCCTCTTTTAACCCTTGAGTCTTCTGAGCTGTGAACTCAGGATTTTTAGAATTTGGACTGCCAAGAGGCAAATATTCATTCAAATTAATGGTCTTCCTCATAATATTTCATTTTTTCCCACCCTTCTGCTTACCCCACTGGATGGCCTTTCTATTTTAACAGAAACCCAGGCTTCACAGATACAGGATTCCAGAACTGGAAGATCTGAAGAGCTATCCCAGTTGCTTTAACTCATTAGCATTGCATAATAAAGTAGCTGAAAGTGACTACGTCTCAGTATTCTAAGAATATTGACACAGCAGCTTTCTAAATATGTCATATTGGCATGGCATTAGTTATAAAATTAATGATGTAGTTTCAAAACTGCTGAGTCAGAGAAGAGTGATGTTGTGGGAGTTTTTCCTTGGTTTTTGCATTTAAGAAAGWATAATTTGATTTTCCATTCTGGTCTCTTTTCTGCTTTCCACTGGCAGAATCTGACCCAATGATCCACAAATCAAGCTGCAAATTGCTGCTGAATGTAAGTTAAAGAGCCCAAGGACAGGATTCATCTCATCTAGCTGTATACATCTACAGTGTAGACATACATGTCTGAGCTACTCTCCTAAACTCCCTTTTCAATTAGTGAAGCTCTCTTCACTTAGAAGTGCCTTCATAGGCACTTTTCAGGCTTGATTGATCTGGTTTATTTTAGACACTATTTTTGGATGAGATTAATCATGTCCTGGACACCACCAACTATTTTGAATAGATTGTCATAAATTAGACAGGAAATCCACAGTGACTAACTCAGATTAAACATCTCCATTTAGTCAGATGATTCACATTCCAAGAGATGCAGAATAAGCTGTTCAGATATTTTTTGTCCACCTTGTTTCTTTCTTAAGCTTCCTGTTTCAAATGTCTTTTCTCTTTCATAGCTCTTCCATGTTAGATGTTGTCTTGTGGACATGTTTGCTGAAGGCAGCTGACCACTTAAAACTCTGAATTGACTGAATTCTTTAGACTACATAACATTTTTTTTATTTCTGTTGTATGCAGACATTTGTCAGATAGTGTTGTCCAAGTAATTGTTTATTTCAATGAGTTTTCTGTGTATATTTTTGGTAAATTCTTCAAAGTTGTCAGTGAGTCTAAACATACATATCTATCTTTTTTGACAATGTTAATTTAGATAACGTCTCACAAATGTTAGAGGGCAGAAGAAATAGTTGCTATTTTTAAGCAAATGAAGAAAATTCGTTTTTAGAGGGGTAGCTAAAATAAACCCTGGAGATGTTTCGGGAAATTTGATAGTGGTTCATCTGTTGCTACTGTTATCTTGCTTTAAGAAAGGCACAGACTTTCTGCATGGCAATATGACAACATGAGCTTGACATTATGTCTAAATTGGAAGTTTGATAGATGGGCTGTTCAGGTAAATATCTAGAATGTAAGAAAATGCTTCTGATTCAGAGGACTTGGACAAGCTGGAGAAGCAGGGAGACAGGAATGACACATGGAGAGAAAAGAAAGGAAAAAAAGCGATATATTATGTTTAGGGTTCATATATTTGACATACTGACCATAAAGGACATGCTTTTTATTCAATATTCAGGACTAAAGGTTTGTGTATCAGGTGAGAAATCCATTTTCTTTTTCTTCCTTACACCATGTTAAATATGAACTATTATAAGTGCTTCAAGCAAAACACCAACTGAACAAGTGCAAGTAGATAAAATAACAAAACTCTAACCCCTGTTTAGCATAAGAATAGCTTAAGAATGGCTATGTTACACTTCTCAGCCTGGAAGACCTGACTGTATACACGTACATGCATATGCTGGCTACTGTAGAGAGAATTAAGAAGAGTAAGGACAGGATCAGGAACTGTCATCTGGAGAGTAACAACTGAAAGTATCTAACACAACTCTAAGGAGATGTGTTTCTAACTGAATTTTCCCAGTTTTCTAGATGGAGTTCTGCCTAGCATACTAATTCTTAGGCAGAAGTCCAAACGTGCAGTTCAGTCAGTCTCACAACTCTTCTCTGAAGGTTTGGCTATAAAACCAGCTGTAATACAGTTTCAAACACTATCATTATCTTTATTGACCTAAAATACAGCACATAACTCCTTGGATTTTTGAGACACATTTTAATTTACTTTACTGCTGACCCAGACTTTTAATAAGTGCTTATAAATGCCCATTTTCAATTTCTCCTAGTGCAATTGCTGTGATTTCATATAGAGTCATGGCATCTTTCTTATAAATGCACAGATTTATGGAAATTTGGTCCATTGTAAGTGAAATGAAAATAGTGCTTGCTCCTGCACTAGTTGCAGCCCATGGGAATTCAAACTTCAAACTCATTGTGACCTGCTTGTAAAAGCCTATCTTGATGTTTTAAATAGGGAGGGTGGTATCAGGTTCCCCAAATTGTCTCAGTTAGCCTGCTGGCTTAAACTGATAACAGTAACTAAATCTGATAACAGCATATTTATATATTCCTGGGCCAAATCTTGATGATTTTAGTTTATTTAGTTCTGTTCAAGCGAAACCCTGCAGAAATTAATGTGAATTTGGCTAGATGATGATTGGACTAGGTTGAGCAAGTGGCTGAACCAACACCTTTCAAGAATTTAGCGGGTTGGTTTGGTTGGTTTTTGCATATGTAGAAGAAAAAATATCAACACACTCTTTTCCTTCACATACTGCTTGCATTTTGCTGTACTGTTATGAAGGTCAAGGTCACATAAACACCTCTTGCCCCTCCAGTGACACAGAAGCTAACTATTTGTCATGAGTGAAACAAGCAATAGCTTTTTGAAGTGCTCAAGTTGCTTCTCATTTAGAAATATGTGAGGGGATACCACAGTAGAGTATGTGTCTTCTCTTCCTCATCATCATACCAAGTTTGCTTTCAAGTACTATGCATTATTCCTCAGAAAGATATTAGAGTACATTTAAAATAGTTGCATTAGTGTCAGAATGAATTACTGTGCAATACTCAGATTTCCACCATCAGATGCCCATGCTCAAAATTGTGAAAAAAGTGATGATGGCATTACACTTCCTCATACCATTCTCCTTTCCTTTCATCACGTCTTATTTTCAGTTCTTTTTTGGTCATTTCATTTTGTTGGGATTTCTCATATGGATTCTAACTGACTCCTTAACTTGCAGATGGTGAGAGGGACCAGTTCAGGAACTCATTAGGGGGAAACCTAGTCACTGGAAGTTTGTGGCAAACCTCTTGATGTCTTCCCTGCACACTGAAAGTAATGACAAATGAGGGGCCATGCGCCTCTCAGATCTCCTTACWTTTTATCACCAGTGAGCATGTGCAAATCAAGCTGGAAACCATAGTGTGCGTTTTTGGTGGGGGGAGTAGCATTTTATGTTTTTTCCTTTGGCTTTAGTCTGAACACTGTTTTAAGAATATACATGAGAACTGGTGGTAAACTAAGGATATACAACAATATCTTCAAAGAGTTTCCCTTTATTCAAACCGCTTGCCATGTCTGTGTCAGACAGACTCCGAGGCCAGTAGGRTGCTAAAAGAAAACATGTCTGAATGTCCAAATTGTTCCTGAAGTTCTGAGGAGCATGGCATGGTGACTGCCACTGACCACGGAAAAAGTGACTGCCTAGGGAATGTGCTTTACCTGCACTAGGGAAAGATCGTGCAGTTGCAGCTCTTGCATCCTCACTTAGGCTGAGCTGAGTCTTTCTTGATGGAGCCACATGTTCATTGAAGTTAATGGCATTAACTAAATGGGGTTAATTTCTCCCTTTTTCATCTCTCAACACACCTGTGCAAGACCAGAAACAGTTTAGTGCTTATTACTGAGAGCTTATTTTCTGGGAAATGACCAAGGTATAGAGTAAAAAGAAACCTAAAACTGATACTCAGATTTTTTTTTTACTTCTTTTTCCACAGATTTCTTTAGCTTCAATTTCAATTTAGATGCTAATCTCATTTTTGCTTTTTGGGGGAGTGTGAATTGAAACCTGTGTGATTTGAAGCATAACATAAGGGCGCACTCATATTAAGCTCCTATTATAGAGTGGATCATATCAACATAAACAGCAGCTATCAGGGTCTTAGGAAAGTGCTGCAGGAACATTTCACATGACACTTTAAAGAGAGAGTCTAGACGGGGGAAGAGCCTGGTTTCTTTTGCTTCAGCTCCAGTAAGCTGCCACTGCAAAAAAGAAAAAGGGGGGAAAAAAGAGTAAAAGCAAAACAGAGAAACCAAAATGAATGGAGTAAATGAGTTACTGCTCTAAAATGGAAGATAAAAGAGAGGAGCCTGCCAGATATAAGATAGAGTAAAATATTGCTTTTTAGATAGATCAAAGTAAATCTCAATTAATTCCAGTGTTTTCTGCAAGTTCTTTTAGATTTGCACTAGTCTAAGTGACAGATGGAATTAGTCAGGCTTTACATTTCTTGCACTGAGAGCAGAATTTGTCTTGGTATCACTGCAAGAGGGTGGACTGTCTTTCAGTGCAAAGAATCCTCCTATTATTACAGGCTTTTCCCCTTTGTTTTTCCCTAGCTCCTCTGATACTAGTTTTAAATTTCCTTTATTCACACTCTTTCCTATTCTCCCCCAAATTATGTAAAAGAGGTTCTGAAACATGCTTCATTACCAGTTTCCACTCCTACATTTTAGATTTTTTTTCACAACCCTCTTACCTTTGCAGTAAGTCTTCTCAACACTGATACCACTATACCAATATCCGCTGCCTCCTATCCCTTAGGCACTCACGCTGCCTTACCAAAATCTGTTTGTTCTTTTACTTGAACAAATATGCTATCCCACTACAACCAGCTGTAGTGCACATGAGTTCTTCCCTTATACTGCTTTTACTGACTTCTTAATGCAGCTATTATCTCAGTTTTCTCAATAATTTTTTCAGTAGTCTTTCCATCATAAGCAAACCTGTGCTGTCTTTCCAAGAGCATCTCAAACTCACCACATTGTCTTTTTAGTCACATTTTCACCAAGAGGTCACACAGCCAAGTGAAATACCATTTTCTGTCAGAAAGCTCTCCCTATCCAGCAGAGATGTCACGACACAAATGAAAAAATCTTCTTAAACTTTGCTCCCTATATCTTCCTATTAACCCTGTCTTACCTAAACTACACAATAGCTTGGTCATTTGGCAAGCACCACTAACAGATTGCCCATGAAAACCCAGCAATACTTGTAAAGGGGTTTACACACAGCATGCACAAACCCTTTTGAGCAGAGTAGAAGACAACAAAGCTTCTGAATTCAAGGAAAGCACCCTGGCCTTTGCACCTCAGGTGCTGCTCCGATCTATGTAGAGACCTAGCACAAGGCTGATGCAAATATCACAACCCTCTGCATCCCCTGAGAACAACTATTATTTCTAGTTGGAAAGCATAGCTTTGTAGTTACAGAGTTGGACAGGGATTCAAAGGCAGGCTGCTCTTCACATTGGCTCCTTGGACAATGAACGCATCATTTTTCTTTTCTGTGCTTCAGTTTCTTTGCCTGTAAAATGGACTCTGAATATTTCCATGGTTAGTTTTTCATATTTATGGCATGAATGGCTTGTGTACAGAGACTGCAGTAAGATTTAATTGGGCACATGCATTAGCACATAGGGGAAAAGCCTGTTGTTCAACTTGAGAAAAAATGTATTTTCTTATGCAGAGTGTATGTTGTTTTATTCAAGGCATAAATACACACCATTTCAGTAACTATTCTGTCATTTCATTCTATATCCATAGCAATCACACCAACCAATAGAAAAGGAATTGCCGCAGTCTGCTTCTGTTCTCACTTTAACTGATCATAAATTGTATTTGCACCTTCTAAACCACTTTAACTTTCCATCTGCATGTGGTTTTGGCTATTTTTCCCTGGATAAAACTATTACACATTGTACAGTATTTGTATTTTTGAAAAAGAACAAACATAACTACATTAAAAAGAAAAATATGGAGATATTTGGTCCAGTTAGGCAGGGAAATGACTAATTTACTTTTGATAAGACCTGCTCACACTGTGTCCCTAGCAGTCCTTTGCATGTCCAAAGCTACATGCACACAGCAAAGTGAAGATGTAATGGTAGCATGTGTCAGCATTCGGGTGTAACAGGAGTGAAGATGAGATGGCACGTGCTTCAGCATGTGTTGGCAGGCAGGATTTTTACCCTGGCTCCACGAAGTGTTTGAACACTGCCTGTAGCTTTTCCGGGACCTCATGCTTGTATGCTTCCACTGATATTTGTAAACCAGAACGCTCTGCAGGGAGGCCTTCAGCAACAGCGAGAACCTGCCCAAAGAGCCGAATGCAGACCTGAAAGGATATAGAATGAACATAGGAACACGTGGCGGGTTTAGCACTTCATTATGCACTCCAGTTAAAGTGAGGTTCAGAGAGAAGCTCCTGATTCACCAGGTTRCACCTTTTAGATAACTGTGTTAGGTAACTGTGATTCCCCCTCCTTCATTCACTCTGAGGTGTGTTTCCACAGCATGGGGTGCTGGCACAGTGTTGTAGCATGTTGCAAACTGACAGGGTAACTGCGCTGTGTGCCCAGCTGAGTCCCGGGAACATCTTAGTTCAATTCAATGAATTCACACAAGTCATTGCCCTGTAATGAACATACAGACATAAACTATACCACATAAACTGTGAAGTGAAGTCTTTTGAACTGGATGATATGCTTTTTTCTCAGCAAAGTTTGTGGTTTTTTACAAATTCTTTGTTAACTATTTTTCCTATGTGTTTTTTCTGTCTGTACCTAGATTTGGCTAAAAACAAACGGCAAAACAGACTCTTCTCATAGTGGTTTTGTCCTGACTGACTCCAAGGAGCACTGGAAAGGTAATAAGACCATTCACATGAATTTTAAAACAAAGTCTTCATCTGAAACAAATAATCCTATTTTGAAAAGCTGAATAATCCAAACCAACAAACTCAAGGGACACTCCATCAACATGAATAAGAATATCTACATAACTCCTGTAGAAGTCAAGAAAGACATGCACATTTTCATCCAAGGAGAATCTTGCTGTATTTAACCACGTTTTAAGGAGACATTCATGTATTTGTTGCTAAATACTTTGGAGCTGTAGGAAGCTCTGTCCCCTGGGATTTGCCTTGGCCTGAAATGAATTTACATGGAAAGAAGGTTTACTGAGGAACAGGAAACCTCTTGGATGTTTGATTTAGACAAATATTCCAGAAAGTAAGCATTTAATAAGCACGTTTTTGATAGAAAAGGCTGTGGAAGAAACTGCATGTAGCTTCTAAAAGCCCTCACATAGTTTTGGAAAACACAAGCAGGGCAGAGAATTGAGGAGAGGCCATGCTAACAGCACTTTCCAGAAATACCTTGACTCCAGAGGACACCAGCAGCCAAAATTGTTTCAGGCAACTGTCTGCGAGGGAGCAGGTTCAGTGGTTCAGTACATGATAACACCCTCAATGCTGGGCAGTCAATCAGCACAGCAGTAGCTTCTCAATTTTCCTGAAACACCCTTGCTACACAGGGGTGTGCTACACACTGACCTGCTAACATCTGCTACCTTTTACTTCCCATTAAGAAACCTACAACACCTACAAGTTCCCTTGCAGTCAGTTTCCTTGATGCCACTGTCAGAAAGGAGTCTTTTGCAAAGGATTCTTGCCCCTTTACTCATTTTCTTCATCTCACTGACGCACTTGTCATGTAGGAACAGAAAAGGCATTTAATTTTTTCATATGTTTACTAGTGCTAATACAGCTGAACCAATTGAAGCAATTTTTGGAGAACAACAGATCTTTCTAATCCTTTTAAACAAGAGGAAAGGCACAAATCATTATTTTCTATATGACGTTATATGGATGGTGTATATTAATTACCTCATTCCTACTCCAGTCAAATACCTCATCTATGTCAGAAGAGTCATCTATGATTCAAAACAAGTATCAATAATAAGTTTTGCTGCACAGGTTTTAGCAGCAAGCAAAGAGCAAGATAACCTCTGTTGAGTATGACCACACAAATATTTGCTGTGTGTGTTCAGCAGCAAGCAGAGCAATAGACTTATGGCTCTGTTCCAGTACTAGTTTTGATCTTGATCACATTAGGTTGTGCTTTCCATTGTTATTCAGTACCCACACTTAATTAGCTGTCTCCTTTAACAATAAGATGGAAGTTGCAGGACTGTCTGATTACTTCAATGACATTCTCATTTGATGACCTGCACTTCTATGAAATTGAACCTCATTAAATCAAAGGTCCTTTTCTATGTTATGTTGTTACATATCCACTCCCTTCCCTGAAGGCACTTTCATTTGATGTTACTTTTATTCCATTTTAATGCACTGTGAGTAACAGAGTAGTCCTGCCGCCTGACATTATTTTTGACAAAGTTCCATTTTATCATTTACAAATTCTTGGCGTGTTAAAAACTCCAGTTGATTGAACATCCCAAAGGGAAGGAGGCAGGTAAAAGTGAAGAGGGTGAGAAGACGAGATATGGAAATCCTGACACTCATGTTTATTTCACAGATTAATTATTGCAAGTAATTTGATTTCCAAGGCTTTATGAGGTCAGCTGTATTTGCTGCAAATTATTTAGAACATAACTGCCAGATTTAGAACAGGCACCAGGCCTGCCTAACATATTACTTCCAGCCTCAATTTTTTCTATTTCACATGATAAATATTTTGTTGCAAAGTCCTGTAGTTTATTTAAAATGATCCTTTTACAGAGGCTATTCTTGCTTGTTTTGTCTGACACTATTGCCCAAAGACATCTTAAGTGGCTGTCCAAATAATTAGGCTGACAAGAATTATCACTCAGTTTTTAAGTATCACACAGCAGTTAAATTTTTGAGGCTGGGAGGTACCTCAACAGATCATCTAGCCCAACCTTCCTGCTCAAGCAGGGTCAACTACAGCAGGTTGATGAGGGCTGTGTCCTGTTGGGTTTTGAATATCTCCAAGGATGGAGATGCCACGTTCTCTGGGCAACCTGTCCCAGTATTCAACAACCCTCATAGTAAAAAAACAAAACAAAACAAAACAAAACAAAACAAAAAAAACAAACAAAAAACCCCCCATCTTTTTCCTATGTTTAAATGAAATTTCTTGTATTTTACCCTGTGCCCATTGCCTCTTGTCCTACTCCTGTCCCTTCACCATCTTTGTGGTCCTTTGCTGGCCTCGCTGCAATCTTCTGATGTCTCTCTTGTACTGGGGAGCCCAGCATAAGTCCCAGCACTCCAGAGGAGTACAGGGGAAGTATCACCTCCCTCAACCTGCTGGCAGTGCTCTGCCTCATGCAGCTCTCAATGCCCTTGGCCTTTTTTGCCACAAAAGCACATCACTGGCTCATGGTAAACTTGGTGTCCACCAGGACCAGGTCCTTTTCTGCCATACTGCTTTCCAGCTCATCAACCCCCAGCCTCTCCTGATGCATGGGATTAATCTTGTCCAAATATAGGGCTTTGCATTTGCCTTTGTTGAACTTCGTGAGATTGCTGCTAGCCCATTTCTGCAGCTTGTCCAGGGCCCTCTGAGTGGCAACACACCCTTCTGGTCTATCAATCACTCCTCTCACACTTGTTGAGGGAGCATTCTGTCCCATCATCCAAGTCATTAATGAAGATGTTAAACAGTATTGGCCCCAGATTTGATCCCTGGGGTACATCACTAGTAACTGGCCTTTAGCTGAACTTTGTGTCGGGGTCACAACAATTTAAGCCTGGCCATTCAGCCAGTTTTTAGTCCACCTCACTATCCATATATCTAGCCCACATTTCATCAGTTTGTCAGTGAGAATGTTACRGGAGATGGAGTTGAAAGCCTTGCTAAAGGTAAGATAAACAACATCCACTGTTCTCCCCTCATCCACCATGACAGTCACCTCATCGTAGAAGTCTATGCGCTTGGTCAGGCATGATTTCCCCTTCATAAATCCCTGATGACTACTTCAAATTACCTTCTTGTCCATCATGTGTTTGGAAATATTTTTAAAGATGATTCAGTCCATCACTTTCCATGGGATAAAGGTGAGGCTGACTGGCCTGTGTCTCCCAGGATCCTCCTTCTTGCCCTTCGGGTAGACAGGAGTGGCAATTGCTTTCTTCCAGTACTCAGGAACTTCCCTCAGCTGCCACAGACTTTCAAAGCTGATCAAAATTGTTCTTGCAATGACATGGGTCAGCTCTCTCAGCACTTGTGGGTGCATTCCATCAGGTCACAGGGGCTTATGTATCTCCAGTTTGTTTAAATGTTCCTTAACCAGATGGTCCTTGCCCTGGGATTCCTGAAGGCAGGTCTTACCAGTAAAGACCAAGGTGAAGGCAGCAAAGAGTACTTTGGCCTTTTCCATGTCCTTTGTGATCAGATCCCCTGCCACATTCAGCAACAGTCCCATATTTTCCCTCAACTTCCTTCTGCTGTTTATGTGTCTGCAGAAACCTTCTTTGTTGTTCTTCCCATGTTTCACCAGATTTAACTCCAGAAGGGCTTTGGCTTTCTTAACCCCATACCTGCATGCTCATACAGTGTCTCTTTATTCCTCCCAGGTCACTTCTTTTTTGCTTCCACCTCTTGCACAGTTCCTCTATGTCTGAGTTCAGTTAGAAGCTCCTTGTTCATCCATGAAGGCCTCCTACTTGTCAGAATGACCTTTATTGAGCTTGGAGGAGGCAAACCTTGAAAATCAACCAGCTGTCCTGGACATCTCTTCTCTCCAGGGCTGCATCCCATGGGATTCTTCCAAGCAGATTTCTGAAGCGGCTGAAGTATGCTTTCCAAAAGTCCGGGCTGTGGTCCTGCTTTTTGCTTTGTTCCCTTCTTTCAGGATCCTTAACACCATCTCATGGACACCACAGCCTGCCCCTGACTTTTATATTGCTGACCAATTCTTTCTTGTTTGTATGAGGTCCAACAGAGCATCTCCCCTCATTGACTCCTTGATCGCCTGTGTCAGGAAGGTGCCATCAATGCAATTCCAAAACCTCTTGGATTTCCCATGCACTGCTGTAATCTCTTTCCAACATATATTGGGGGATTTCAAGTCCCTCATAAGGCACAGAAGGATTCTTCCAGTTGTGTGAAGAAGGCCTCATCTACTTCTTCTTCCTAGTCAGGCACTCTGTAGCAGACACCCACCACAATGTCACCCATGTTGGTCTGCCAACTAATCCTGACCCATCAGCTCTCACCAGCTCATTGTTCATCCATAAGCATGCACCCTGCTGCTGTCTCATGTAAAGGGTGACGCCCTTTTGCTGTCCCAGCCTGTCCTTCCTTAATAGCTTGTATCCATCCACCACAGCACTCCAGTCATGTGAGCTATCCCACCATGTGTCCATGATTCCAATGAGATCATAACTCTGTAACTGCACACAGACCTCTAATTCCTCCTCTTTGTTCACTTCAGAGAGGCAGCAAGTCATGCTGATTTCCCAGAAAGGTCATGGGAGCTTTCCCCATAGTTCTGTCTGCTAGGCACTTCCTCATTTATGTGGATATGTTTGGTGGGGGGTCCCTTCTGTTTTGCTGATTACAATATCCCTCCTGTTTACATCACCCACACCCCAACCTTGTCCACCACTTCCTCACATCACTGCTGGTCATCCTCCCCCATCATTCCTAATTCAAAGTTTCCTTACTGGGTTGGCCAGCCAGCTGGCAAAGACGCTTTTTGTTCTGCTTGATCTGATGGATCCCATCTCTTACGAGCAATCTTCAATCCTCAGAGAGTGTCCCCTAGTTGTAAAAAACAAAACCTTGTTGTCAACAAGGTTTGAAAGCTGCACAACCAATTTTTGACCCACAAGTATATTTGCACTAAAAATGTATGATAAATGCTGAAGACTAAAACTTTTGTCAAAGTTCTTTGTTCTCTATAAATGCAGGTCTCTGATGACAGCATGGCATTTGTTACTAGCCATAATTTTCTATGAGGTTTTGAGTCACATGAGAAGACTGCTCCTGCTCCTAAGTTCCCTGCATGTTGCACTGTGTCACGTTTTGTATTGCTTGCTTTTGCTTTCTAATCTGTGCATTGGGGAAAAAAGTGTCTCTTCTGACATGGGAAATCAACCTAGAGAAACTACTGATACCGTCTTTTTTACAATGTAATTGTAACTGAGAGAATAGTTTAATTTCAAGCCAATTTAAAGAACACCAAGAATTCTCCAGGTTTAAGTAAATGTGTATTTCCAAAGGGATACATATTCAGACAGAACATACTGCACTGAATATAGCTATCGCACTAGAAATAAATACAGAGCTGAACTGGCGGTGGAGAACCCATGAGTTCTAAACACCTACTGTCAGTTCTAGCCCCCTTCCCAAATATGTGTAGTCAGAAGACAAAATTTTATTATACCTTTGAGGTATGATTCTAACCATATCATTCATATTAAATTATGGACACAATTGATTTTATTCTATCTAGTCCTACGTATACTTGATATTACATTTAATAATTTAGGTGGTGCCCTARCGTTTGAAAAAGAATGGGGAGAGACTGAGAAATGAAGACATACAGCGAACAGGAAAGTTAGGTTTGCAAAGAAAAGTTATGATTCGATTTAAAAGGAGTATTTTGTAAACCTCAGAAAAATACACCTTTTTGCCTGTTATGGTCTAGAATAACTAACTTCTGGACATTCTGCACAGCAGTGAGACTCCATAAATCAAAAATATTTATTCTGCACCAGGCCAACACTTCCAGTTGGCCCAATCAAAAATCACACTCAAAAAAGAGGAAAGACACTCCTTTTCCTTTTCTCCCAAAGCAAGCACTTTGAAAGCCCACAGAGGCCTTTTTAAAGAGCAGTTGTAAGGGGCCTTACAAAAGCAGATCTAGGAGAGTGAAGAACATCTGCTGTCTCTCAGAAAAGACTCTTAGGATGGTGCAAGCTCTTGTCTAAGGGAATGCATGCAGAGTTAAGCATAGCACCTTCCTCAAAGGGTTGTGTCCCCCATATGGCAGCTCTGGCTCCAGCGGCAGCCAGACTATTCAGGACACGCAGAAGGAAGATAGATGAGCTGCAATATACCTGGCATGTTTCTACCGCTTCCTGTGCCCATACTAGTCCTGCTGTCTCTCAGGCATGGAAAGTAACTGTTAATGCCTAAACCCAATGCTGTCTTTGGCCTTGAATCCACACACAGAAAGAAGTAGAGTAAGGTCAGATGGGGTTGTTTTCTGAAGCCCTGGGGATCTGCTCATGTTCACAATTTCTAAGGAAGGAGGGGGGCAGCAGATTAAGCACATTGCCCCTATGGCACTCCATCACAGAGCAGGGAGGCTTTTCAGCCCTTAGCAGAAAAGCAGAAAGAAGGAAATAAAAACTTGGGCTTGAATGAGAAGATGAGGGCAATGAAAGCAGCTGCCAGAATTGAGCCCAAAGGCAGAAGGTCTGCTAATGACAGAAGGTAGTGACCAAAACACTGCTGGAAGGAGAGAGCATATGCAATATTTATTTATTTGAGGCTTAACAGTTCCTGTGTGTGCTCCTAACAAACTGCTTATAACCAAGGCTCCTTTGCCTCTGGTTTTAATGATACTACCTATCTACACAGTTTCAGTAGTATACGAAGGGTCTGGTAAATCGAAATCCTCCTTAGTTAAAGCCCTCAAACAGTATCTTATGTCCAGTTAGACTTTAAGTCCAGAAAGAATGGAGGCAAAATCATTGGTGCCACGATCATCTTTAGCAGTGGGATAGAAATGTCCTAAGCTCCAATTCTCCGGCAAGGGGTCAGTTGATTACTAGATGGGACAATGTGAATGCTGCTTCTTTTCCCTGGGCTGTGTAAATCACACCCCTGCCATGGTAGAAAATTATGTTTTTCTTAGTCAATTCATAATATATTAAATGTCGTTTGTGGTTTAACTCCACCCAGAATTTTCTTGTTCCATAGGTCTCTGATGAGGCTGGAGATATCACACCTAGTGGGCTTGGGCTGCTGGAATAGGGCAGCACAGATTCTATTGAATCCTTCCTTCTAATTCACACTCTGCAGTGGTAGAGCTGTCACATAAAGACCTACTATAATTGATAGGTAAGACGATTTCAGTATGGTTGCATATTTCTGTTTCATTTTAACTCATTAAAAAAGAATCAATTCAAAAAATGAAATTTCTTATGCAATAGCCATACTCCTCCTGAGACCAAGCATTTAAAATGCTAGCATGCCATGCCTGACATGCATACCATTTCCTGTTTTAGTTTTATCCCAACTTCTTGCTTTTCTAGTCTATCTTTCAATTATGTCCTTTCCTGTGAGGAATCTCAAACCAACATCACTAAGAAGAATAATAAAAAGTAATCAGTGGCTTGACAGAGTTTGAGAAAATAATAGTGCTACCATAGGAAATAATGATGGTATTTTGTCTTTAATTTATTTCTTCTCTTCCAATGTGCTTTGGAGATAGACTGACTTACAGGTCCCACTCCAGAAATGCTGTACCTAAGTGGTGGACATGGCAACCATTCAAAGCATGCAAAACTCAACAGGAGTGCTCAGTGGGAATTCAGAATAGCTTTGCAATTCAAATGACAGGTATATTTCACATTGGCAGAATGTAATTTCACTGTCTGGAATTTGGCCAAGATATCAGGGTCATGCTCTTATTCTTACAAAAAGAGTCTTGGGATTTTTAATCATCTCAAGCAGTTGGGAGCTTGGTTTTATTCCTGAATTAAATTTAAACACTTCCCTCAGGACCCTGAGACAATGCTGAAGCACCTGTTCAGTAAAGGTTCAGGCAAACAAGCATGTCATCTGATTCTAACACTACCTTCACTTGCTGAATTTTCATGCATGATGCCATTTCCTATCCAAGTCATTACCAGGTGTGACCATGCTCTGTATATGAGATCTGATGACATCAGCCCAGCATATCTGCAAGCAGAGGAAGCACATGCTGGTGATGATTTCTCTGCCTTCCACACCTAAATAAACCTTTCTTTCAGACTGAGAAAATGTTATTATGAGGAGTCTCAAAAAAAGCTCTAGCCTTCCAATTTGACTAATCAGTACTAGCACAAACAAAGTAGCAGTGCAGTCAGGCACAGCAGAACCAAGAAAGCACATGCAGTTTAATGCTGACAAATAGCACAGCATATTTTAGGGCAAAGAATAAAAAGAGGAAATATTTGTCAAATGGAGAGGATCTTCAGCATACTGAACAAGAGCCCTTTTTGCAGTAATATGAGGAAAGGCCCCCAAGCCATCAGCACAATGTGCAGCTGTATAATGAAGGGAAACAGAAGGGTGGGTTGTACTGCTGGAGGAATACATTATCAATCAAAGCAAGGGCAAATCCAGGACACCTTCTGGGGAAAGGCAAGTACAAAGAAAACTCTCCTCCCTCAAGCTTCCCACCTCCTTCACTCATGAAATCCTTTATTAAAACCTTCTTTTTTGGCCAATCCATTCTTTCTGGCAAGACTGGAGGTCAGCCCATAGCTAACTCACAGCTTCCTCTCTGCTGCTAGCCATAGAGAGAAATCGGGGATTTTTGGGTGTCCATTGCTCAGCCTGTATGGTACTGGGGGAGGGGTGGAGAACATTTCAATCAGTTTAAAAAAATGCATTAAACTCAGCCAGTTTCAAAATCAGCCTACTTCCATGCCCTGCAGAAAAGCTTTGAGGAAAGGGATTGGGGAAGCGGAAAGAAAAGTGATTGCTGGTACTTCTTAACTTAGCTATATAGCTACATCAGTGATTGAAGAGACAGTCTGCCTTCATCTGCAGTACGGGGCAGGAAACTTTGATCGTAACTTGAAGGAAACAGGAATGCATAGTAAGGGAGGATAGTTGAACAGATTTTTCTCAGGAGTCAGGGGGTAGCAACTTCAGTGAGTAAAGATGAGCAGGAGAAAATGAATCAGGCTGGCTTAGTTAGAATGTTTTGCCTGATCTGTCAAAAGGGGCACCTCCTTGCTAGTGCATGTTAGATTTGTTAAGATGTGCTTACATATTCAGCTCCCTGACATCCCCTTAGCAAGGAGGGCAAGGAGATGTATTAGTGAAGTTTGACTGTAAAGAGCAATGGGGAGTAAATATATGTATGCTGATAAACTGAGTCCATTAAGGAAGTTCCACAAAGGAAGGAAAAGGGTTGAACTGAGGAAAAGGGAAGAGGAACAATGAGGAATGCACTAATGCACTGCAGCCACTCAACATGCATTTTGCTTCAGGCTCAGAGACGACTCTGCAAAACATGGAGTTAATAGGAGCCTGATAGAAGGCAAGTCATACAGATTAAGGGCCAACAGAGCCTTACTGCAGTGACCTTGCACTGTAATTGGGTATCAAAAACATTTACACAGTGATCTACACCGTGTATATAACTTTACATGATACATGTGCACTCAGGACTGTCAAAGCTGGGAAAATGCACCACTGTCTCCGAAATTTTTTTCCAATTTTTTTTTTTTTCCCCCTGGGAAAAACAAGCAAAAAACCGTAGCATAATGACACAAAAACCCTCTACCCACTGCCTAAAAGGACACTACTAGGAAGCTGGCCCAACTGTGAGCCACTGGATACATCCTATTATGCCAATGATAGAATCATAGAATTGTTTGGGTTGGAAGGGACCTTTAAAGATCATCTAGTCCACTGCCCCTGCCATGGGAAGGGACATCTTTCACTAGATCACTTTGCTCAAAGCTCTGTCCAAGCTGACCTTGAACACTTCCAATGATGGGGCATCCACAACTTCTCTGGGCAACTTCTTCCAGTGTCTCACCACCCTCATCATAAAAAATTTCTTCCTTATATCCAATCTAAATCTACCCTCTTTCAGTTTAAAACTGTTGCCCCTTGTCCTGTCACTACAGGCCCTGGTCCTTCTCTTTCTTTCTTATAAACCCCCTTTAAATACCGAAAGGCCACAATAAGGTCTCCCTTCTCTTCTCCAGGCTAAGCAACTCTGCAGCTCTCTCATTCTTTCTTCATAGGAGGGATGTTCCAGCCCTCTGATCATTTTCGTGGCCCTCCTCTGGACCCACTCTAGCAGGTCCATGTCTGCCTTGTACTGGGGACCCCAGAGCTGGATGCAATACTCTAGGTGGTCTCTCATGGAGTAGAAGGGGAGAATCACCTCCCTCAAACTGCTGGCCACTCTTTTTTTTATGCAGCCCAGGATATGATTGGCCTTCTGGGCTGCAAGCACACAGTGACAACTTATATACAATTTTTTGTCCACTAGTATCCCCAAGTCTCTGCAGGACTGTTCTCAATCCATTCATCCCCCTGTCTGCATTGATACTGGGGACTGCCCCRACCCAGGTGCTAGGACCTTGCACTTGGTCTTGTTGAACTTCATGGGGTTCCCATGGGCCCACTCCTCAAGCCTGTCAAGGTCCCTCTGTGTGGCATCCCTTTACTTATGCATATCAACAGCACCACTCAGCTTGGTGTCATCCACAAACTTGTTGAGGGTGCACTCAATCCCACTATCTATGTCATTAATGAAGATATTAAACAGTACCTGTCCCAGTATGGACCCTTGAGGGACACCACTCATTACTGGTTTCCACTTGAACATTGAGCCATTGACTAACTCTTTGGATGTAGCCATCCAGCTAATTCCTTATCCATCTAATAGTCCATCCATCAAACCCATCTCTTTCCAATTAAGAGGCAAGAAAGTTTTGGAGAACCATGTCAAAGACCTTACAGAAGTCCGGGTAGATGACATCCGTTGCCCTTCCCTTGTCCACTGATGCAGTCAATCCACCATTTGTGAAGGCCACTAGATTAGTCAGGCACAATTTGCCCTTAGTGAAGCCATGTTGGCTGTCTCTAATAACCTCCCTATCTGCCATATGCTTCGACATAGCTTCCAGGAGGATTTGTTCCATGATCTTACTAGGTACTGAGGTGAGGCTGACTACTCAGTAATTCCCAGGGTCCTCCTTTTTACTTTTTTTTTAAAAATGGGTGTGAAATTCCCTTTTCTCCAGTCACTGGGGACTTCATCTGACTGCCGTAACTTTTCAAATATGATGGAGAGTGGCTTAGCGACTATGACTATTCCAACCGACAAAATAAACCATCCAAACTACTTATGAGAAGCCTAGCAGTCCTAGAATTAGCTTTGGACAAGCAATTAATGAGCTCCAAATAGTGGTACTGACAATTTTCATCTTTTCTGTTGCTACCAACACCTTCTTGGAAGTCACATCAATCAGTGAAGATGGAAAGATTAAAATTTCTGGCTTACCTAAATTTCTTTAGGTGAACAATCTCTGTTCCAATCAGGGCAAATCCCAGCCTGCTTTTAGGAAGCCCAGGAAGATGGATGAAGGGTTGCAGTCCTAGTCTGGGCCCTGGAGTGCTTGCAGAAGGGGTTGTGCTCATGTTCAGGCAGGCCTCATAGGTCTGCAGTGGACTGAGGATTTGTTTCTGCCTCCCATGCTGCAGTAGACAGAGCCACCATAGTGGCTTCTTTGGGGTATATATGGTCCTTCAGCAGAGAAGGCTAGAGAGCAGATGTGATGCCAGCTGGTGAAGGCCTATCCCCACAGAGAATGTGGGAGCCCTCATTTGGGAGATTATCCTCTACCTAGTTCCTCAACAATTTTTTAGGCAGGTGTGCTGACTGGTATGACCTTGTACAACATCTGGAATTGCGATGCAATTGGCAATGTGCAGAGCTACTTGCTGAGCTGCCTTCATGTTGTAAACAGTTCAGCAGTTCTTCACGACATTGCTCAGTGGAACATAAGGAATATCTTTCATTTCCTAATTTTAACCAGCTTTCTAAAAAGCTAAATAGTTGTATGCCAGGCCATATCACTGCTTAGCAATTCAGTACAAGTTGTCAGTCACTGTAAAAACATTAACCATGAAAAATTCACTTGGTATTAGTGAATATAACATTGCGTACAATTCCACAGGAGTTACTCATCTGTTTTCCTGGTTGACACCTTTGAAATTCTCCATACCAGGCATTTGCCATGTATCCTGACAGTTCTTGATATAAATAAAGACTTCTCTGCTAAAAACAAAAAACATGCCTGCCCC
>JAYKAV010003136.1:77535-180540 GCA_035582835.1 Phoebastria nigripes
CAGAAGGTAAAAAAAAAAAAGAAGAGGTTGCATTGCTTATTTTTCATTCATATAAATGATTCTTTTGTGCTGTCAGATCCAATAATGGACTTTAAGCTGCTGCCCACTTCTCCATGATCCCTTCATGAATCAAAGGAAGGAAGCAGACAAGTACAAAAACACCACAGTCCCTTGGCAGCTTTTGCTACTTAGCAGCTTTTTTTCAGAGAGGAACAATTTGCCCAGGAATGTACTGATGTCTCCTCTCTCTTTGAACTTCTTCACAGGCTCTCTTCTATCTATAGCATGAAGCATGAGTGGTCTGTCTTCACTCTCAGTGCTTCCCACAGTCTAATACCACCTTATTGATATGAGATATGTAGATCAGTAGATCATATCTCATCCAGGCTGGTCCATGACATATCCTTACCTCACAGTTGCTACATTTTGAAATAAACATTTTCCTACTTTTTTCCCATGCTGCTCATCACATGGGGCCAAAGCTTTCCCATAAACACCCGTAATGCTACCTCCTTATCATATTTCAACTATACTCAGCAACATGCACTTGAAATTCGCTTATCTTTTCCTGCCCAGCAGAAAAAAACCACAAAACACTTTGTGCTGCAGATGTGCTGCGACCATTGCCACTCATGTTTATCGTGTCATTGCTTCCTTGTATTCTCTCACCTGCCTATATCCATTCAGAGTATTATAAGTCCTTTGAAGCAAGAACCAGCATTTTGCTTTTTGTTTATACAATGTCTGAAACAATAAGGCTTCAGTCTGTGACAGTAGGGTAATACAAATAAGCAAATAAATAATGACAATTTAAGAGATGTGAAAATTCCTTTCTCAAGTTGGCATACATTTGCTATGGGTAAGACATGAGTAATGAGTGTCAAAAAGAGAAAAATGTCAGCAAAATAATATTCCTTTTCCATGAAATAAGAGAGTATAAAATTTCTTTTTTCTTTTACCTTTTTTTATGCTGAATACTGTATGTTTAGCTACTCTTCCTTTCTGAGGTGTTCCCTGCAGCCCCAGGAGGGTGAAGGTAGTGTGGAAAGAGGACTTGGAATACATAGACGGAACTGATCTTTTGCATAGGAAAGTACTGTTTTAACACACTTTTCAGAACAGAACTGAACTGGACTGAAAACACTATTTTTATATTTTGTCCTAATCATCTCCTTCAGCACATCAGAGATATACAAATAATTGCTGAAGCTGGAAGTAAGAAAGAGCAATTTCTGCTACTGGGACTATAAGGTGCTTTAAGAATTCAATTCCTTTCACAAATTTCAAACCAGCAATTAATTAGCTATATATGGTAATTTCACTTTCTTAACCATTGTCAATATTTGGAAGCTTCTTTTATAGATTTGTGATTAACTTTTAATTATAAACTAATTACACTGTTCATAGTAATAGAGGATCTTGTGGGTTGACAGAGAATCTATAAACAATGCCCAGGAGACAGCAGCAGATTTAATACATTCCAGTCTTGTCATTTCCTTTTACTAACCAAGAAAGCCTCAGGACACCTAGTGCTCGATCTTGGGAGTATTCTTGCCTCCATTAAGAAACTGAGAAAGAATTTCAGCTGCCAGCAAACGACATCATAGGTGAACTTTCTGCTTCCTTCAAGTTTAAGCAAGGTGATAGGAAAGAAAAAAATGGAACACAATGACAGACAGCAGTAACACAAATGAATTGCTGCTTTATGTGGTAGGGAATGGATTCAGTGTGTCTGCCTGAAAAAAGTCACCATTCCCCCTGCCTATTTCCTAAGAAAATAAAGCTGAAGGTTCAGAAGCACTAGGGATGACAACTCTAGCAAGGGTGGGATTCAATCATATTTTGCGTACTATTTTCTACTTTCTTCCTTGTTACATCACTTATTTTATCCACTGATACGTTCCCTTTTATTTTGTAAATACTTCCATCTACTGCTGCTCACTCTCAATTTCCCTAGAAAGTTTTGCTATCTCTAAAACTTATATTTTGCTTCACGTTTCAATTAGATTAACTATAAATACTGCGGTATTTTGCTGCTGTCATTGCATCAGAATACAAAATCATTGCCCTGCAGCAGCATATGAACGGTTTGCCATTTCGGGCTCTGCAACTGATTTTGTTCATCCCCTACGTCTGCAAAATGCTGGCGTGATTACAGCTCTCCTCAGGCTGAAACTAGGTAGTGGATGGGCAAAGGGCAGAGTCAGCAAGAACTATGAGAAAATCATCTTTGGGAGGGGAAGACCCAAAACATATCCAATATGTTTCTAAAAAGCTCAGAAGAAGCCTTGTAGTGACTAGGTAATGGGAAGGGACCAGGTGTAATAACAGCTTTCATGGACTAGCATGCACACACACTGGGACACTGATAAGGAGTATAGGGAAATTAAAGAACTGGAAGTTATGTCCAGAGTTCAGGGAAAAAAGGACAGTCAGACTGAAACAAACAAACGAACAGACACATGCAGAGTTCTACTCTCCATAGCCTGCTCTACAAATCACATGCTTCCCACAGGATAAACTCCACCAACATGCAGTGGCAAAATTAGATGCAATGCATGCTAAAGGCAAGTTAAAAGTAAAAATGGCAAATTAAAGACATTTAAAGTGGTTCTGACACAGTTGCCCTTCGTGGTCCAGAGATGTAACAGGGCTCCATCTCTTGCATTTTGCTCACCCCGATTTAGATCAGGGCTGTGCCTTGGATACAGATTAAAAGCAAAGAGTACACATATTGTGGGGGTTATGTTTTCAGCCTGGCACTTCATCTGTGAGATTTGAAAAAATCCCACATGCCTAATGGGCTGATCACACTGAGACTTTTACACTTGGTTCGTTGCTATGGGATAAAGAACAAATGCCTTGCTCTTATTGATAGGGAAAAATGTGGTAACTCTTGTCTTGGTTGAGGCACCGCCAGCTCTGCTAACATTTGAGTGAGCACAGATATATCTGATTCACATTATTCTTTCTTCTATGCTTTGATCACCAATAAAACAGTTCACTCCTCTGAGGTATATTATTTTGGCCTTTTTAAAAAAGCAAGCAGATGCTGCTTATCAGTCACATTTAATTTAGGTTAGTACTACCTCTTTTTTCTTTTCTCAAGATGTCAAGTTGAACAGCTAAATGTGTTTTAAGGAAAAGACAAAAAGTTTTCGTGCCAGAAGACTAGTTCAAGTGTAGGAGAAAGTGCTCGAATATGCCTGGGAGAAAGAGTAGACTGAACACTTTCAGTTCAAATACTTCAATTCTTTGAGTGTATGTAATAGTCACATTTGCTAGGCCTCTGGGACTACACAGTCCCATAGGATCCTTGGATATCCCAGCCCAACTGCTGTACTCCCCTGAGCCCACTTTGGTATTTCATCTAGTGAGATCACAAGGAGGCAGACATCAAGATGTTGGCACTATGAGCTTTTCACCGGCATGGGACCAAGGGCAGACTCAAACAGGAGACTCATCCTGTACACTCTGCCTTGCAGATTTCTCTGTTGTCCTATAAGTAGGTCTTTTGGATTCCCTAGCTCCAGGTAAGTTGGCTATTATCACCATCACAGTTGTCTGAAAGTAAAAGAACTATTGACCACTCAGGAAAAAACTCAAATGTAACCAGACGGGTAGAAAGAGATGTATGAAGGGAAGCAGAGAGAAAAAAAATGGGCTTTTGTGTGAAGGGGAAAAGAACACTATGTATGTTACTTTGGCAAAAGGGAGTAATACAGCTGGTTATGCAGAAGGAATGGATATGTTTTAAAAATAGTGGAAATAAAAAGTAATTCTGAAGAGGGCAGTCCTTGATTTTTCATCTGTCTTCATAATGGCCTTCTGCTGTCTAAAATGGAGCAATTTTTAAAAGGCTGCTACAGATACAGATGTCACAAATATTGTCACAGAGGAATTTGGGTAGAGAATCTGCAAGAAGAGATCTCAGTGGCATAAAATCTAAAATTTGTTCTCTAAATGGGATGGGAATAGCAAGCCAGTTGTGTTTTCTACTCTCCCACTCAAAGACACACACATGTGCATGCTCTGTACAAAACCCATTCACAACTATCAATGTCCTAAGTTCAGCCACAACCAGCACCAGGGACTTAAGGAAGTCAGGCCCTGACCCCAGTCACCTGGTATTCCTGCGCCCAGGCTGGCATACCAGCTTCCTCATGCATTGCTTCAGCCTTGTGGTCAGCCTTCTGCATGGTGCAGGGCACCCATGGATTTGTTACCCTAAGGCACCACTGTCTTCCTTATTTTTTTCTTTCTAATTTAGATGGTCTGCATGAGCCACCAAAGGCCTCATTGGTCACATCACCCTGGGCCACTCTTTTTGACTTTCTGCATAACTGAAGTGAGTTAGTGGTTGTTACCTTCATCATTAGTTGTTCCAAGGATGTGACTTTTTGTCATTTGCAAGAATGTAAAGCTGTTAATATTCGACTGTACTTCTTTGCTTCTCCCCATGTCATACTTAACCATTTCAACAGGGGAAGTGTAGTCCAGAGCTTTTAGGTGACCCTTCCCCATGACAATTGCCTGTACTTTCCCTTGTTTTGCCTGTGCATATCAAAATCATATAATGTTAGAGATGGGCAGATGTCATCAAAGTCTCACCTGTCTGAGCAGGGCTTTTGGGTAGGCTTCTCCTAGGGACAGATATGTACAGCCTGTTAAAAACTGTCGTCATACCCATCTATAAATACCTCACATTGCCGGCTCCTCATCCTCTAAGATTATCTCACCATCCCAGTAGTCATGCAAATTACTCAGTATTTAGAGGGGTGATGAACAGGCAGTTGGCACTTGCCCATAGAGCATTGGCTCAGAGTCAGTTTGCCATAGCTGAGAGACAAGATGGGATCCAATTCAAACTACAGACACTCAGTCAAGATTGAGTGCTGCACCTGTGACACGAGATAATGTGTGAGGGTAAACCTGGAGAGCAATTAAAACATAGATCCATCTAAAAAATGTCTTTAGAGCTAGATAGACTGCCAGTTTGAACTAACAAGATATTGGAGAGCACAAGCACCAGTTGGCATAGTGCATGTATGCAATGCAAGCACCATTTCAACATTCTCAATTCTTATTCTTTCGAAGTCTGAAAAATATCTATGCTTCTTCTAACAAAATGTTTAGTATACCCCCATTGGTCATCCAAAGCAGCAGAACTTCAGCTTTCAGTCTTCACCAGTATTATATCTGAAGCATTGTTGTATGCTTCCTTAGGGACCAACTCCCTAGGTCCTAAGAAATCCAGCATTAAGAATTGTCCATTGTTTGCATAATGTATTCTTTCTCTCTAGCCTGAGAAACTACAGCTTCAGAAATCCTGCAGATGTGCCTTTCCCTGTGACCATGGAAGACACTGAAAGATTTGTGTTTACCTGATAACTTCCTTTCTTTGACAGTTTGCTCTTGTAATCTGTTTAGGAAGTTTCATTGCAATGTTTAAAAGTAGATCTTACTGACAACTATTTGAAGAGCCTTTATCCAAATGGATCATAATGCACTTATCAACATACAACCACCAGGGAAGAAGTGAAACTTTAGTTTTCAAATATTTGGTTCTGCATCTGCTCTTGCCAAGGATACATTTAAGCCTCAGATGCACAGGATAGCTCTGTTTTCAGATATATAGGGGGTTAGACAGCCACAAGTGGCTAAAGTGAAAAAAAAAAACAGCAGACAGAGACATATTTTTCATGTCTAATCACAAATGTATTCAATTTTTTTTTCCTGTCAATATCCTCCTAAACTGAAAGAAGCCTGAAGAGACTGCAATGTCTGATCAACAGTGGTCCACTTGCTTATAATGGGATATTGCATGTGTTGACATTAGAATCAGCAATAAGTGGGACAAAAATTCCTACCTTAATGAAATGTATAAGTGGTATCATGAAAAAAAATTAAAAACTAGTATTACAGAAAAATACTATAAGGAGCTGGCTAAGAAAAATCCAGTTTAGGACACTGAAAGCTAGTCAAAGGAGATGCCTATGTTGAGGTGGGCAAATCTGGATATACTAAAAAAGCCAATGAGAGCTACACTTTTAAGGTTCCACAGCCGAAGATTCTATCTCAGACATGAGATGTGATCCTAACAAAGTATTCTGTTTCTGACACTGGGCAATATCATATGCTTAAAGCCAAATGGGAGAACAAAGGCAACATATACTGACAGTGCCCCAGTAACACTACCCATCTTCTGGTCATCTGTAACACAGAGATTTTTGAAGCAGAAATGATGTCACAGTGCTTGACCGCCCTCTTTGGCTTTTTCATTTGGGAATTTGTCTAAATGCTTTTTGCACCTACAGAGGCCTCAAGCAACATAAATACCCTGTGACAGTGAAGTCTACAGTCTAACAGCTTCCTGTTGGAAAGGGTGATCTTTTTGTGTGTTTCCAGCCTGAAAGGCTGCTTGCCTGAAAGGCTTTCAGCCTGCCACCTGAAAGACTTGCTTGCTACCTGTTTCCTGTATGGTGAAGGAAGTACAATAGGATGGTAAATCAGGAAGGGAAGTTGCCACAGAATCGAGTACCAAGGCACAGATTAAAGTGAACTCTGCAATCACATGCTTTGGATACATGTTGTCRTGGTTTAACCCCGGCCAGAAGCTAAGCACCACACAGCCGCTCGCTCACTCCCCCCAGGTGGGATGGGGGAGAGAATCAGAAGAGTAAATGTGAGAAAACTCATGAGTTGAGATAAAGACAGTTTAATAGGTAAAGCAAAAGCCGCGTGCGCACACAAGCAAAGCAAAACAAGGAATTCCTTCACTACTTCCCATCAGCAGGCAGGTGTTCAGCCATCTCCAGGAAAGCAGGGCTCCATCACACGTAACAGTCACTTGGGAAGACAAACGCCATCACTCCGAACGTCCCCCCTTCCTTCTTCTTCCCCCAGCTTTATATACTGAGCATGACGTCACATGGTATGGAATACCCCGTTGGCCAGTTGGGTTAGCTGTCCTGGCTATGCTCCCTCCCTGCACCTGGCAGAGCATGGGAAGCTGAAAAGTCCTTGACTAGTAGACTACTTAACAACAACTAAAAATATCAGCATGTTATCAACATTATTCTCATACTAAATCCAAAACATAACACTACACCAACTACTAGGAAAAAAATAACTCTATCCCAGCTGAAACCAGGACACGTGATTTATGCATCTAAAACCTAAGCTTTCATGTTAACACCTGTATTTGTTTGCACTCATTGAGAAAGTTTGAGAAGTGAAACTGAGAGATTTCACATGAAAGAGATGAGAAGGAAGTTTCAGAAACATTTGCTGGCTGAAGTATAGCTATCTGCTTAAAACATTCCTCAGATCAAATTCCTATTGGCAGAGGATAACAGGCTGAGAGACAGGCTGTTCAGGAAATTACTAAGCAACAACGGCAAACTAAACTGCAAAGTGTGATTAACCCTAAATGTCCTTACACAATGGTACAGAGAAATGCAAGATACAACTGATTTATTGCAATGGAACTACAAATATAAATTACACAAAACCCAAGGAAAATTTCTATACTGTGACAATCATCATATCCCAAGGAATGCCTGGGGTTCCTAGCTTTTGTTATATTCCATTGTCTATAGAAACAGCATTTGAAATTATTCTGTAGAAATTGGTGTTATTGTGACAAACAAGGAAACTTAACACCTCAAAATTTTGTTTGATGGTGTGAGATCTTTATATTCTGTTTGGCTGTAAACAGTGGAGATACAGTGCCCAAATGCATAAATATATTGAGCGAACATCTCAGAGCACTGTGCTAAATGAAGTGATCTCCTTTAGTGAACCGTAGCACCGACAGGATGAGAGAATACAACAGTTTTGTCTTCTGAGGAAATCTGAAGGAAATTACGGAGTGTGAAAATACATGCTCAGGAGATATGGAGTCAAGAGTTACCAATTTATCAATCACACACTTGCACTGGTTAATGAGAGTTCCTGAGATAGATTTAGCTAAGATATGAACATACAAGTGTGGCTTGATTCATTTTCTGTCATATTCTGAAACAAAAGAAAGACTTCAACTGGTGTGAACAAGTTATAATTTAATTTCATCCATGTGACTGAAAATTAAATTTTAATTTCCATTTTTCAGTGATGTATAGTACTTGGCCATGTAAATAGTGCTAATGAATGTTGTTAAACAGCCTTTCAATATTCAGTTCACCTGTTCATCAGGGACACATATATTCTATTTGAGGAAAGTAAAATATAGTTCATTTCTGTATTACCATTATTAGCATAGCAGTATGGGGTGTATATTTTGAACCTGGGCTAATAATTTCTGTTATGGCTCACATTAGTTGTTTTTCAATGGACAAATTCAATCTGTTGGTTTTAGAAACTGTTCTTCACACCATCTGAGTAGATAAGGATGCATACAAACAAATTCAAAATACTCAACATAGCACAGTGAAATCCTTACCCTATTTCTAAATAGTCCAGTCAGATGTCACCACTATGTTACAGACAAAGTTCCTGTGGACATACAGAGGAGTTCAAAACAGGGCATAGAAAAACTATGAGGGTCCCCAAAAGATGGTCAGTAAAAAATGGTTTATTCTTTTTAAATGAAAAAACCATAGTTTTAGCAAAATTGCACAATATTTTTTAACCAGAAGACTTTATAACACAAACCTTTAGAGTCCCATCCCTTGAATGAGAAGCTCAAATCTGCTGAAATAAAGGTTCAGTTGCTCAGATGATGTCCTATTCAGCAACTTGGAAACAGCTAGCAGAAAGAAGCTTCTGTGAGATAATCCTGTGAGACAYCAAGGACACGTACATTTCACTAGCTTCAGGTCTTAGAATCAAGAGCTTGCAAGACAAAAATCAATTTCTTTTTAACAAAACAGATTTCCTGATATCTTGAGAGAAAATTATTCATCTCAGTATTTTCAGATACTTATGATTCTTTTGGATGAATACTAGGGTTGGGTTTGGGGATGTTCTCGGAGACGCCCAAACCTGAAGAAAATGATTAATGTGGAGTTTATGCTGTGTGCTGTTGAATTCCCTTGCATTCCATTCCTGTAGGAGTTTACTGTGGTGTTAAAGAAAGTAAATATTCAGAAAGTATTCATATGGAATATCAGTAAAACTTCTGCTCTATATTAGACAAATATTCTTCCAAGGTTATTGCTTGGCAGTGCGTTGTTAAAAGCTAGAAAAATCTACCAATATAAGAGGGGGAAAAAAGAATATATTAATGACACACTGAGAAAAAGTTAATATTTATCTCTTTAACCCTGTAAATGTGCATGGTGTTTAAAAAATGGAAATTCAAGCTCTCTGGGCTGGGGAACTTCATATAATTTGGTGTTTTCCCATTGCTTAGCATGATGTTAGGCATTGATTGGTCTATAGCTATGACAACATAGGTCAGATAATCCTAATATAATTATAGCATTGCTGGACCAGACTCTTCATGTCTTCTTATAGCACAATTCTTAAATGTGTGGGAAATTAGTTTAAGACATCAGTGAATTCAAAAGGTAAGTTTTCCAGTGCACAGTGGATTTTATGCACAGGTTGTTCAGAACCATACCAGTTCTTTGCAATGTTAAGCACCAGTAAGCCTTATTTACAATCTAAAGTTTATATTTTAACTCCAAAATCAATGGGACTTGTATATCTTTCACCATAATATTATGATTCTCTTGCTGTTTGAGTCAGGTATTTTCTCAGAGAAACAGCAGCTGTAAATACAGCCTATCTCCTAATTTATGTATTCTAGCTGTTTTTTCCTCTCCTTTTACCATACACACACCTAGCAAAGGTTGCACTGCCTTTCAGTTAAAACAGAGGCCTGCCATGGCTCTGCTATATTGACTTGCAGTAGGTATTTTTTTGTTGTTGCCATTCTTGGTTCCTATTGTGAAGAACTGAGATGGGTTTTTTTCATTTCTTTTCATTTCATTTCATTGGCACAGAACTGAAACACATGAAATAGTTACTTTCATTAGCTTAAAACTGATAGCTAATAGTCAAATCAAATACATTCTCATATTCTTCATATATAGCGCAGAAAGAGCACTATTACACCATGTACTGATCTATATAGAGGCTGAAAGAGAATTCTGCTTGCCTTAGGTGTAACTAGTTTGGCAGAAAAGACTTTTTCAACATATCCAACCAGAGCATTTTTGTCTCAAACTTATTCCAGAGCTTGGTCTTCCAAACACAGGAAGGATATCATCTGACAATAAATTCAATGTACATGTAGTCCAAGGACCTCAAAGATACTAATATAAGTAAATTAATTTGTTATTTATTATCTGAGGATAATAGAAAAGAATCTAGATCTGAGAAATCTGCCATGATTTCTTTCATTCTTTCTTTCTTTCTTTCTTTCTTTCTATCTATCTATCTATCTATCACAACTATACATTTCAAATAATTTTTTGGTTTTATTTTTCCCAACATATTTTGCTACTTAGGAAAAGACAGACTAATAAGGTGAAGATTGTATTTGAAAACATAATGTAGTATTTTAGGTGTTTATATTTATTCATGGAACAGACATTATTTGAAGAGCTGTGATAGCTTTCCAAGTACATAAAACTCCTGCACTAGCCATGAGAAATCACGAATATTGGAACTCAAATCTGTTTCTGGTCCAGGACTAAGTTTTGTCCAACCTGGGTGCAGTCCAGTGTGATTTTGATGCAGGAAAGAAAACATTACTCTAGGAATTTTATTTAAAGTGTGACAGCTGTTTGAGGATACATAGGGGCTTAGAATTTCAAAACAAATCCTAGCAGAGCTGGATTAGTGAGCAGGGGACAGGTTAGCAAGTCCAAGGTACATGATGAATGCACAATTTCATGTAGTTCTGAAATTTCTTACATGGATTTTACACCTGGACATGTGCTGTCTACTTGTATATGTGTAGAATAAATTTTTAGGCAGTGAACAATTGCTTTACCTTTTATCTTTCGTATGTTTTTCATATCCAAGTTATCTTACTCTCCTCCAGCTGTGAATACATCTTATGCCACATTTTTGGTACCCTTTCAGTAGTCACCTTGATGACAAACATCTGCGATACTCCTGCAAAATGCATGTGTTATAATGACCCAATTAATAGGAAATCACTGCACAAGCTAAGATATTGTTGAATTAATCTTTCAATGTATGCCTTTCAAAGTTTTATATAGTTTTTATACATACATCAGTACTTTGGAGAATGACCCAGGAAGAAGAGGACACAATGTTATTGTCAGTCAATATTCCATTAAAAAGAATCTGTACTGAAGCTTTTCTAACTGCAGAATCACTATCTTATTTTGTACCGTACAATTTTCACGAGGTAGCCCTGTGAAATTCAAGATAAGCATATGCATATATACGCTGCTTCTGTGACATGAACTAGAGCTGGCAGAATTCATTGAGTAAAAAACTGAGATAATTAGGAAATATTCATGAATTTTATCATACAATATTTCGTGAACTGGGTGATGCTCACTAAAGCCATTAAAGATTATATTGAGAACGTGTAAAGACTGAAAGGTTTGAAGTCTGAAGAAAAACAAATGTGGTTCCTATATTTCAGAAAAGAATAAAGGGAAGTGACAAAATTACAGATTCATCATTCCAACTTCAGAACCCAGAAAAATAAGGGGGGAAATTGAAAAAAATCTTGTGGTAAATGTTTCAAAGATAACAACAGATGAACAGTGACATATACAGATTCACCAAAAAAATGGGGCTTCAAAACCGCTCAAGTTTCTCAAAGTGTAGCAGGCCTTTTTCATAAAAAAATAGGAGAAATAGTTGGTAACAAATGTCTTGACTTTAGTAAGATTTTTTTGACCCTATCTTCCGTGGTATTTTCTCATACAGCCTGGGAATGTTTGGTCTGTTTATATATATATTGTTGTGTGTTTGACAACATATCTGGAAAATCATAACAATGACAAAATAAAAATATACACTGCATGGGTTACCTGTCCAGGATCTGGACCTATTCAGTATTTTATGAATGGCATGTGTGGTGTAACAGTAAAGATATACTTATTTAATTCTGTGGTGGGTCGACCTTGCCTGGATGCCAGGTGCCCACCAAGCCGCTCTATTACTCCCCCTTCTCAGCTGGACAGGGGGAGAAAAATATGACGAAAGGCGTGTGGGTCAGCATAAGGACAGGGAGAGATCACTCACCAATTACTGTCACAGGCAAAACAGACTTGAATCGGGGAAATTAATTTAATTTATTGCCAATCAAATCAGAGTAGGATAATGAAAGATAAAACAAAATCTTAAAAACACCTCCCCCCACCCCACCCCTCCCTTCTTCATGGGCTCAACTTCACTCCTGGTTTTCTCTACCTGCTCCCCCTTCCAGCAGCACAGGGGGATGGGGAATGGGGGTTGCGGTCAATTCATCACATGTTGTCTCTGCTGCTCCTTGCTCCTCACACTCTTCCCCTGCTCCAGCGTGGGGTCCCTCCCACAGGAGACAGTTCTCCATTAATGTCTCCAACGTGAGTCCTTCCCACGGGATGCAGTTGTTCACGAACTGCTCCAGCGTGTGTCCCTTCCACGGGGTGCAGTCCTTCAGGAACAGACTGCTCCAGCGTGGGTCCCCCACAGGCTCACAAGTCCTGCCGGCAAACCTGCTCCAGCACAGGCTCCTCTCTCCATGGGGTCACAGGTCCTGCCAAGAACCTGCTCCAGTGCAGGCTCTCCACGGGGTCACAGCCTCCTTCGGGAGCATCCACCTGCTCCAGCATGGGGTCCTCCATGGGCTGCGGGTGGATATCTGCTCCACCGTGAACCTCCATGGGCTGCAGGGGAACAACCTGCCTCACCATTGTCTTCACCACGGGCTGCAGGGGAATCTCTGCTCCAGTGCCTGGAGCACCTCCTCCCCCTCCTTCTTCACTGACCTTGGTGTCTGCAGAGTTGTTTCTCTCACATATTCTCACTCCTCTCTTCCAGCTGCTGTTGTGTAGCAGTTTTTTCCCCTTCTTAAATATGTTATCACAGAGGCGCTACCACCATCACTGATGGGCATTGGCCAGCAGTGGGTCCGTCTTGGAGCTGGCTGGCATTGGCTCTATTGGACATGGGGGAAGCTTCTAGCAGGTTCTCACAGAAGTCAACCCTGTAGCCCCCCTGCTACCAAAACCTTGCCACACAAACCCAATAAAAATTCACAGATAACAGTACAGATATGCTGGAGAATGGAATTTAAATATAAAATGATCCTGAAAAATTTGAGAACTAGTCTGGAAAAGTAGAATCCAATTCATTAAGCTATCTATAATGAATTCATTGAGAGTCACTTCATGAATTGCACAGTCTTAATGATTCATTAAGTTAACTATCTGGCACAGACTCAGGCAGGATCTGCAATAACTGATTAAATAGTATGGAGAAAACGATTTAAGAACAACAGTGGATCAGAAGTTGTATATGACTAAACCATGCCAAAGTGCTTCAGTAAAAGCATATATTACCCTGGGATGCTTTAGCAAGAACATAGGTTGTTATGTAAAGAATTACGTCAGTGTACTCAGCAAAGCCTCTGCTGGCACTTCACTACTCTGTGCTTGAAAGGTGTTGAGAACTACATGACATGACTGCAGAATAAAGTAGCTAGACATAGAAAGGTGTCCTGGTTTCGGCTGGGATAGAGTTAATTTTCCTCCTAGTAGCTGGTATAGTGCTGTGTTTTGGATTTAGCATGAGAATAATGTCATAACACACTGACGTTTTAGTCATTGCTAAGCAGTGTTTATATATTGCTTTTATACTTATATTCAGCTTCCCGTACTCTGCCAGTGAGGAGGTGCACAAGGATCTGGGGGGGAGTATAGCCACGACAGCTGACCCAAACTGGCCAAAAGGATATTCCATACCATATGATGTCATGCTCAGTATATAAGCTGGAGAGAGTTGGCCTGGAGGCAGCGATCACTGCTTGGGGACTGGCCGGGCATCAGTCGGTGGGTGGTGAGCAGTTGCATCACTTGGTTTTCTTTTCCCGCCTCCCTGCCCTGGGTTTTGTTCCTCTCTCTCTCTCTCTCATTGTTTTATTTTTCGTTACATTTTTTATTATTATTATTACTATTATTTTATTTTATTTCAAGCATTAAGCTGGTCTTATCTCAACCCATGAATTTTCTTACTTTTGCTCTTCCAGTTCTCTCCCCCATCCCACTGTGGGGGGAAGGTAAGCAGGCGGCTGTGTGGTGCTTAGTTGCCGTCTGGGGTTAAACCATGACAAAAGGCCTTAGGAAGCATGCAAGAAAAAAATAAATTAAGTAGGTTGGTACAGCTCCAAATAAAGCAAGGAAGGATCCTATATCTGCAAGAACAGTGAATTATTAGGTTAAGTTGTCCTGGGAGGTTGTGAAGTCTTTGGCACTAGGAATCTTTAAAAACAGGCCAAACAAATGTCTATTAGGAATGACATGGATCTAGGTTCATTCAGGTAGGTTAAGTAGATGAAACACATGATCTTCCCGAGATTCTCTCCCATACTGGATTCTTTGATATAACAGTGCCTTCTGCGTGTCTTCCGAGAGCATGAGCAAAGCTTTGTTGGCATGACTGTCAGAAAGCAAAAGCTGAAAAGTCATGCAGCCAGAGTTAAATGATGATAAGCAAATTCCTCTGTCACTGTCTGTGCTGCTTTGTAAATTACATAAGCATCCACTTTTAAAATATTATATAGTGCTAGAAGAAAAAAAAGCATCCACTTTTAAAATATTATATATTGCTAGAACAAAAAAAAATTGCAGTCAGTGGCAAGTAAATATTCATAGCAGGTGGGTGTGGATGTTTCATGCTTCTTGTAAAATTTTGTTTCCCAGTTCAGATCAGCTACAGGTAACTTGGGTAATTTCACTGAGGACTTTTCACACAAGTAATACATAACCAAAATTATATGCTCAAGTGTCATTTAAAATGAACATCTTAAATTTTGAAAACTCAAAATGTATTCAGAGGCAACTTGTGAACAGAATTTTTAAAAGACTGGAAGTTCTTGAGAATGAATTTTGTCTACAAATGAGAAGTCCTTTTTCCCAAACTCCATTTGCAAGCATGGAGCTCATCATAAAACATAATCTTTTGATTATAATAATGAGAAATAGCTGTGAGCCCGATCTTGAAATCTCTTCTGCAGTCAATACAACATCTGATTAAGTATAATTGGTAAAGGATTCAAGATAATTGCAAGGTATGAAGGAGAAGCAGAATCAACTACCACAGGTACATTTTCAGAAAGAACAGAATATAAACCTGGATGTCACAGAAGTTCAGAAAGGGTTTAAAATTATGCTTCTGCTATAACACTCATTGGATATTCTGGGAATGTGAGCCAAGCACCAATCAGAAATTCATTCCAACCAGCACCTTGTTCAGATTATCAGATCAAACAGAAGTTATATTGAAATTCAATGTGCTTAACAGTTGCATTAACACAATTATTAGAAGGTGTTATTAAAAAATGGTCTATTTCATTTCAGGGTGTTATAAAATCATTGGCAGCAATTGCCAGAGTTGTTAAGTTTATGACTATGATCAACCGTTTCAATGTAGATCAAAGATTAATAGCAAAGCTCATCAGAAGGCTGGATTGAGACGTGTAAATTGTGGCTAGATAATGGTAATGATTAGCAATGACATAGGGCATCATGTCTATCAGCTGTGATGAGGCAGCGCTTTTTATGAACACCGTTAGTACTCAGATATTTTGCTTGGGACTCTGGAGAAATCACTGGACATGCTCAAAGCCTTGTAAAGATAACCTCATTGCACCGAAAACAGATAATCTAATCTGCAGTTTCAGTTCCACTCTGGAACTCTCATGTTCCCATGAAATGTGTAGAATAAATACAAGTGGAATGCATATGCTCATAGTTCAGTATGCTCTGCCCTATAAATGTACCTTTATTAAACAGCCCAATGGTTTGGAAAGCATTTCAGTAGACTTAGTGTTGTACATTAGTCAGTGAGGTTTCACACCTAATAAGGAAGGACATGCACTATCTCATTTTTTTCAAGGATGGCACTATTGCCACTTAAGTTAGCACAGAAAAAAATACCTATTTCCTTTTAGGAATTTTATAAAGGAGCAAATAAACAGAAATTGTCCTTCTGACTAGGATAGGAATAGCCTTTGCCATCATTTACAGTAGATAAATACATTGCAATAAATTACAATGAACTGATTAAGTATTGTCTTCTAATTTCTTTCTGATGGACAGGTTAAAAGCCAAGCAACAGAAACAACTAACTAACCTTCTTCTCCCTCTCTTCCCAATAAGCCCTCGATAATGGCTGCACGTATACACAGGCATGCTTGCACACCACTCCCACACAGGCATCAAATGCATGGCCAAGTTCTTTTTCCTGAGATAAGCACTCATAAATCAGAGTTAGATCCATCTGTTCAAGGACAGTTTGGCTCACAAGATTGAAAACACTGAAGTACACAGTTTACACTGAATGGATTTGTTTTCTATTTTCAGGTTTGCCTACAGGTACTTTGTGGAATCCCAGGAAACTGCTCTAATGGAAGCTGAAAAAATTATATTTCAGATCATTCTTTTCACCTCTTTATTACTTTTGAAAATAAGTAAGAAAATCCATCTCTTTCCCATGCCTGAAAAACATTTATTTTGAATCAGAGTTTCTCAGTTTTGGTGCAGAGGAAAGAGAATGTTGGATCTAGTGGCTAAAACAGGCACTAGTTACCATTTTTAATGTCCTAGTGCCTGTTACGTCTATCCTAGCTGCTTCTCTGGAAGGGCACAGATCTTCTGTAGGCCCTGTGATACATCTGCTCATGCAGACATCTGCACAATCTTCTTTTAAAAGTTTAAAACTATTCTGGTGTTAATTCCCAGAGAGGACAATAACAGCTAACATGCTGAAAAGACTTTCTTTATAGTTACAGTTTCTGTTCACTTGCCCATCCAAAAGTGACTAGGGTGGTGACTTCCCTAGAAGTTCTGGAAAGAATAAAGAATCAGAGGAGCTCATCATTTTTTGAATAGCCTATTTTGAACTCTCCAGCTTCCAGTGAGAGTTGAGGCACCATCTTGCTACAGACTGTACAAATTACTATCACACCAAATCTACTTTCCTAACAATCTGACTTTTTTGATAGTATGTTGTTCCTAAACATGAACACAGATCCTCACAAGGGTTTAATTCATTGAGAAAAGTCTATACGAAACAATGTGAGATAACTAAAAACCCTTAAAAAACTATGCCTTAGTAAATATCTAATATTACATAGTTAGGCCATGGGAGAATCAGGAAGACAACCTATAGAGCGTGACATTTGATTTTGTTTTTTAATCAAGATACCTGTTTATTTTTCTGACAGTTAGCTCGGTAGCCTGAACTGCTGTTCATCTCACCATGATGAGAATACAGTATGCTATTTTCACACGTGTATGTGAAATATCAAAACACCCTTCTTAAGCACAAAAAAGTGCTATAAGCCTTGAAAGAGCAGTACAGGAGCTTCAAACACACATTATACATATCTTACATTATTCACAAAAACATACATAAGTGCAATTCCACAGCAATATATAATTAAATTAACATCTATTGCAAAACTTTGGAAGAGTTGAACTGACACTGAAATCATTATTGACCAGCTCCAGTTTTTGATACTTTTTTCAAAATGATAACTCAAGAGAGCTTCCTGTTTATAAAACAGTAATAGACCATAGACCTGATATATTTGGAGTCTAAAAGCTAGAGAAAGTGTTTGTTCAGATAAGGATATGGCTATTAACAAGTTAAAAAAACATTTCCCTCAAGTTTCCCTCATTATACTGAAGTACTTAATTAAATATATAAATTTCAAGTAAAATGTGCAAACAAACAGAAGTGCTTGCCAAATTGCTTAAAGGGAATAAAAGGGTTTAAAAACTTTGCTTCTGAGTGCCATTATCTGGCTTTCTATTCTAATTTCTGTCCTCAGTGCTTTCTTCCCTTGCTTCCCAGTCCTCCCCTCCTCCATCCTCCTCCCCCAAACTGAGGTACCAAGATGAGTTTCCACAAATAACCAGATAGCCTCCTTCCTGCCAAGAGAGTGATTAAAAAGAATAAATGTCTATACTTATGCATGCTTGTTGTTCTGGGAACACAAGATTTGCCAATTTAGAGGAATGACTAGAAAGACTGAGTGAATAATAATATTATGGGAAATATTAGTCTTCTTTTGTTGCATACATTTAAAAACAGATGACTTTTCCATTATTTCATAGCTGTATCTGAACTTCTCCTTGTTACCCCATGTCTTTAATGTTTGTCCAGAATTTTTTCTGTTTTCGTCAAAAAAGAGAGAAGCAGGAGCCACATGTTTGTTGCTGGCAAACGCTTCTGTCACTTATACCTCAAGCTTAAGAACCAGCCAGGCCAGATGGCATGGTTTTTAAAGGTGCTGAGCTTGGAAGTAGTTTCCATTGACTTCAAAGGGACCTCCAGATATTTAGTGTACTTCACACATTTAGGTCAAGAGCTACACTGACAGCTTGACTATGGAGATTTGCATATTCACAGTATAGTCAATGAAACTGTGCAGTAATTATGCAAGTCCCTCTCCTCTGGATGGCTAACAATGATTGTAAGACAATCAGAGTACATGGATTTTCACATTGTAAGACAATAAACGTGGTGTTTATGTAACAGCCGGAGTGCAGGGAAATACATAACAGGGAAAAAATGTGCAGTTATATATCATTATGCTAACTGTACAGCAATCTGGAGAATACAATGCCATTTCAGTATAATATCCAGTGAGCACTTAGTTTCATCATAGCCTATAAAGTATATTTTTTCCACCCCAAATTWTATTAATTTTGGCAGAAAAAGAGGCATTAACTTCCACCTCAAGCTGTCAGAATTTGTTTTTTAAAAAATCAAATCATTTTCTCCTATGATAAGTCACAAGAGACAAATCTGGAAACATACAAGGCCAAGTCTGAGTTAACTTACACCCTTTTCAACCCCATTAACTTCAGTGGTATTGGCCAGGGTTGTGAGTTAACTTGGAATTTGGCCCATGGAAAGAACTCTGTTTCCAACATGTTTTTCTTTTTTATTTTTACTATGTATGTTACAGCACTTTTAGACCATATTTCTTTATCTGAGAAATATTTGAAAGATACAATTTAATAAGGACATAAACCAGAAATTACCCAATTCATTACATTTAGATCCTGGGATTCAAAATAATATGCATATCTCTAAWTATGAGGCAACATTCTCTTTCAAAAATGGCTTTATTAAATTATGCTACATTAACAGGAGTCTGTCACAAGCAGGAATATTCTCAGACTCAGAAGCAGTCTTTCTCAGATATGTCTTGCTGAGACACTCAAATACAAGTGGAAGTTTTTCTCTCTGTGGGAAGCACTTGCAGAGAATCCAGCTCCTAATTCAGCTCAGGCAGCATGGTAGAAAGCACATATCCAAATTTTCACAAACTTCCCAGACTAAGATGAATGAGTTAACTGTGCTTGTCTGTCCATGCTGTTCCTGTTTGCTGTTTCCATAGGATTCCCCAGGAACCACACATGCCATTTAAACACCATGACTTCTGTCTTATCCTTCAGTTTATTTGCTGTACCCCGGAGCTGAGGAAGCAACAGCCTGAGACAGGTGTTCCCAGTGGAATGAGACTTTTGACAAACTATATTCTGAACTGGTTTTGGCCACTACTTATATTATTATTAGAACTGTATGTATATACGTATTGTAGAACATAAAGAATATATTTTGGGAGATTTTATGATTGTCTCTCAAATCCCAAGAGTGTTTCAAGAACCTCTTTCTGTTTTCACTAATGCATTAATTTCTCTACAAAGTAACCCTACATCAACCTGAGCTGAAATTCCAGAACTCACCTGGTCTTTCAATTTCTCCTCTCCAGAAGTTAACTGAGCTACAGACATAAATTGGTAAAATAATCCTTTGCAAACTGCAGAGAACAAGGTCTAACAAGATTTGTGCAGCCATTTGCTTTTCGATTTATTAGCAGTCTAAGAGACCTGTAAACCTACTACCACCTGTTCTTAACACTTGCAAAAAGGGACTTTTTTAATCCATTGTGGCAGTGACAGCTTACAGTTTCTTCTCCTGTTCTTGGAGTTGGGCCCACTATAAACGTAGTAAACAGAGTCCCTTCCCCTTTCCCTGAGGGTTTCTCTGAATTTACAATTCTATTGTGTTCTTTACTCAGCACACTCCTTTGGTTTAAATAATCTTTTTACTGTTTCCAGTGTTTTGAAGGTTGTGGTGAGAATTTCATTAATCATATATCCTCTAACAAAGACCTACACAAATGACGTTATAATATCACTGAAATTAGCTGACAGCTAGTAGCATAAATAGATCAAATGTGGGATTAACTGAAAATATATTTAAGACCTAGGTTTTAAGACTCTTTAAGTCATCTTAGTTACTCAGGACAGAGGTTCTTAAACACTCACTTCTTCTATGTAATGTAATTATGCACATCTAGTATTTCCTACGGAAGTTTTTCACAGATCACATATTTTTGCTCATGATTGCATACACCTCAGCAAGTATGTGAAGAAAGACATTGCATATTGTACATTGTACATTGTACATTTCAAATTATTTGGAGAAATGTGCTGTTTCAAACAACTTCTACAGGACTGGTTCCTGTCAAAATATTTAATATCATCCAGATTATGTGATTTTGAAGAACAGGTATTCAATTCTGCTTCTGGAAATTATCCAGATATGAAAAAAAAATGTAAATACCCAAAATCTCTGTCAATGCTTAAAAATATGGCAAGAAGTCTCCTTTTTTAGTTTAAGAATTACTGGATTTATAGATACACATCATAGAGAAGATCTCTTCCTAAGTATTTAGTTCTTTTCACTTCATCAAAGTGTCTGAACATTTTTCAAAGATTATAGAAATTAAACGAAGTCTAGACTCTCTCCTACTGTGCTAGGTTTAACCAGCCTAAAAAATAGTTTGTTCTATTATTAGAAAATCTTGAGGTGTTCTATTTTTCTCTTTTCCTCCTTACATGAGGAAAGACCAAAGGAAAAAAAATGTTAGGTGGATGCTGAGTTGAGTGACAAAATTTTACCTGAGAAGAATGAGTATGCTAAACAGTCAGAAAATTGTGTAAAAAGTTGTTTGAATATACTTTTGCTTTTAACAGTGGATTAGTAACAAATCTTGCTGGGAAAAGAGATTGTTGCTGTTACTGCCTTTAGGCTTGTATAGGAGACTGAGGGAAAACTTGCCTTAAATGTTGCTTGAGCAAGAGGCCCAGTGGTGCATTTTCTTCATATATGATACACATCATCATTTTAAAGCGTAACATCAGTAAAAGGAAGTTGAATCTACGCCATATGGCGGATCTATGCCTTTTCTTGAAAATTTTCAAAACAAAAAAGCAATCAAAACAGAAGTGCCATACCAGTCAGTCTCACTGGTAATTTTGCTGCTGCTGAATACCGTGGAAATGCTATCCGTTACATCTCAGATTAGACAGCTTGGCTGCAACAACATGGGATTTCCCAGTGGTCTTCAATTTGTACTCCATCAGGAGTCATCTGTCAGCAAGTCCTTTATGGCAATGAATCAGAGCAACACCCTCGTGCCAATAAAAGACATACTCGGTTTGAGATGCAAAGACTTGTCTGGGGTGAGAAAAGCAATTCAGATAAACCCATTTATAGAGGAAAACTCAACATATCTGGAGTAACAAGCCCACACAAGGTCCCACAGTGCATTTAAACCTCACTTGAATGAAATTTTAGTATGCATTCCCTGTGCAGTTGAGGTAGGAAGATATCTGTTACAGTCAAAGGCAAAGTGTGGAGAAGTCAAAGGTCCACAGAAAGCAAATGAAAATAAACCAAAAGAAAACCAGACTCTGTGAGTCCTTCTTTGCCTGTCCAGACTTTCTCCCTAGATGTTTCTGTACAGCCATGAGAGTTCAGGGAACCTGGCTCAGGAGTACAATGCTTTAAGCCCAGTAAAAAAGTTAAAAACAGTTTTATGTAGCCACTTAATCATGCAGTAAATGAGCTAAAGGATACAGCAATACAGATAGGACATCACATATTTGTGTACTACCATAGTATAAAATGTATGCAAGAGATGATTATGTGAATAAAGAATGAAAATAAAAAAGTAAAAATAAACAGATAGGTTTTAAAAAATAAAAATATGGGTTATTCTAAAGAAACACTAAGAGACAAATTACTTATTGGGACAAAATTTTACATAACATATCTAAGTTCCACAACTTTCAAGAAGATTTTGAGAACCTGCAGGTGAGAAACTCTATAAATATAAAATAAAGGGCAAGAAACACAGCCAGGATACCCTACCCATCTTTTATTATCTTAATGAATAATATAAGATATCTCAAGTTACGTAAGGTAACTACCTATGACCTGCAGGAGATGTCCAAAGAGACTGTGGAATCTCCTCAGAGATATTTGACAGTACAAGGTCCTGAGCAACCTGAACATGCCTTAAGTTAGATTTGACTTGAGCACAGATAAGGCTAGGTGAACTTCAGCGATCCCTTCAAACCCTAAGCATTCTATCATCTTGATCAACTTGAAGGGTCAGGCTCAAAGAGTTGTAGTAAATGGGGTAACATCTGGCTGGCTATTAAGTACTAGTGTGTTCCACAGGGCTCAATTTTAGGGTCAGTTCTCTTCAATGTTTTCATCAATGACCTGGACACAGGTGTTGAGTGCACAATAAGTAAGTTTGCTGATGATATTAAATTAGGAGGAGCCATTGATTACCTTGAGGGCAGAAAGGTCTTACAGAGAGATCTTGAAAGATTAGAGCACTGTGCAATCACCAATTGTATGAAATTTAACAAGGACAAATGATGGATTCTGCACCTGGGATGGTGTAATCCTGAATGTCGTATAGCTTGAGGGATGAGATGCTGGAGTGCAGCCCTGCAGAAAGGGATCTGGGGGGTTTGGCTGATGGTAAGCTCAATATGAGTCAATAATATGTCCTGGCAGCCAAAAGGGCCAACCGTATCCTGGCGTGCATTAAGTACAATATAGCTAACTGGTCAAAAGAAGTGATTGTCCCATTATACTCAGCATTGGTGAGGCCTCATCTTGAATATTGTGTGCAGTTTTGGGATCCACAATATAAGAAGGATATAGAAATAAGAGAACGTGTCCAAAGGAGGGCAACAAAGATGGTGAAAGGTCTAGAGAGCATGACTTATGAGGTCATACCCTTATGAGCTGAGGATACTATGCTTGTTCAGCTTAGAGAAGAGGAGGCTGAGGGGTGACCTCATTGCTGTCTACAACTTCCTCATGAGGCGAAGCAGAGAGGGAGGTGCTGATCTCTTCTCTCTGGTGTCTGGTGATAGGACACAAGGGAATAGCTTAAAGCTGTGTTAGGGAAAGTTCAGTTCACATATTAGGTAAAAGTTCWTCACTGAGAGGGTGGTCAAGCATTGGAACAAGCTCGCCAGGGAAGTGGTCATGACCCCAAGCCTGTCGGTGTTCAAGAAGTGTTTGGACAATGCTTTTAGATATATAGTTTATCTGTTAGGTTGCCCTGTGTGGAGTCAGGAGTTGGACTCGATAATCCTCATGGGTCCCTACCAGGTCAGGGTATTCTGTGGTTCTACAGTTCTATGATTCTGTTCCGTTTTCAAGCTGCTAGTTCACACTGTTTGCCTGTGGAATATTTTGATTCATCTCAGCCTCTCACCTTCAGTGTTTTCTGATGTGATAAATCCTATTTACTCTAATCAAAACTAAATTAGCTTAAGCAACAGTAACACTCAGATTCTTATCTTATTCTATCTCCAGTGGTTATCAAATAATATTCCCTCTGTTATGTAACACTAAATGCAAAACTGAGACCTATCTGAAAAGTGCTGGTATTAATAATAGCTCTACATTTTGTAGAGGGGGGATTGAGTGTTGGTCCCTGGTAATGCATTTCACCCAGTCACTGTAACACGTAAATGGAAAACAGCCTCCATTGTTACACCTCCATCTCCTCACTTGGCTGCAGGGAGCAGGCTTACCCTGAAGGCCAGGTGCAAACCTGGGGGTCCCACAGGCTCTGCTGGCATACCCCTTCAGGCACGCATGTTATCTAAATAAGGCGCTGCTGTGCAGCCAAATCTGAAGCTGGACCCCACCAGCTCCATCCTTCCTCCCCACACAGCGGCTTTCCAGAGGCAAAGCAGAGTTTCTCCTGCATGCCAGTGTTGGGCTGAAGTTGGGAACCTGCCCCTGGAGTCAGATAAGGAAATGCAGAGCTTTGCTTTGGGCAGCTCAGCCTCTCTTCTTTCCTAAGGCCTCCTCAGTGATGCACATACCTGGGGGGGAGTTTAGCTCACTTTGAGTCTCTGGTTCCCGGGGACAGATTGGATGTCTGTTAAAACAGAAAAGGTAAAAATAACCTGATGTTCACTCTTGAGTGTTGGGCTGCGCACCTATTCTCACTGACAGATAAGTAAAACAAGCATTTCAGGGTATGGGCCAGGAAGTACTCTGCAGCCCTGCCGCCGGAGTTTACCCAGGGATGTAAAAGCCACACCAGGGCTCTTGACTTGGGTTGTATCACAGGTTTAACATTCCCCGAATTCTGCTCTCTCTCATCCCTCTCTACAATGTCACCGCTCCCGCAGCAGGGGTAGCAGTGTCACTTGCTTAGCATAATCCATAGGCTTTATCAGGAAAGTGAGTTTTGTAAGGTACAGTTTTCTCAAATTGAGGTTCACAGAAAATCCAGATATCTTATTTCCTGGGCATCTCATTAAAGACACTGAAAACATCTGAAAACTTCTGCCTGCTCCTGCAGAGCTGATGCTGGTCATACCCCTATGACTACATATACTTGCATATTTGTAAATGCTTCATTAATAACTAAGGTATCAATACACGGGGCTTAAGCAGTGTTCCTACCTTTTATAGAACATGTCTCTTATGGCTTGCATTACAAACAGCTCCTGGGCAAAATACTTTTTAAGAAATACTGCCCCATGAAACAGCTGCTGTATTTCCTAGAACACTAAAGAGATCGCCATTCTGTACTATGCATAGTACATACACTTAAGTCCTTTATGCTTGTAAAAGCCTCTGGGATTTTCAGGAAGAAAGGAACTACAAAAATAAAACTCAGCACTTAGAGCATCGTATGATCACTTCAGAAAAAGCTATAACGATTTAAAATTGATTTTATCCTCTAGCTGGATCTTACCTCTCTTCATCTGAATCACTGTAACATACATTTTGAATGCTCATAGTCCTCTCCCATGCAAAATAATCCAGGTTAACCTGAACCAGGCTGTCACAAACAAGAAGGTCCATTTGTTTAGGCTGGAGGTTCAGAAAATGAAGACTGAATTTTCTAGTCATTTGTACAAAACCATATGCAATTACTGAGGAAAACTGGTTTTCATCCTTGAGGCTAAATTTATGTCACCTTAAGTATACACTAGGGCCACATTAGCGAAAAGAAATAGGTAAAAAAAAAAGAAAAATTTAAGGAGGGTTTGAAATTTATTTCAATAAAATAAAGCCTGCTGAAGAGTGACCACCAGCTAATACATTATAATCGTATGTTACTACATGCTTAAGATAGCAGTATTTAGAGAACTTTTGTTCTTCATATTATTTTAATTAGAAGATTTTAAATCATTCTACATCACTCAGCCAAATTCTATGTCAACATCCACATTAATGTGTATTGAATATGCACCTTATATTTTTACAATTACTAGCAGAATCCAGCTACATTATCAGTTCCGTAATAAAACACTCAGAGAGGCAGCTCACATCCTTTCATTGCACTACATGAGTTAACTGGAGGAATGTAAATATAGTTAAAATATAACTGAGTGTACACAATTTAAATGCTTTTAATTACAGTGGGAGTTAAAAGAAAATTCTCAGTAGGGGTAAGCCTTAACAATCTCACAGAAATGATATCTCATAATTTATGAAACATATAATACTTTATTAAATGCTATCATCAGAGACTTAAAGATTACACTGGGAAAGAATCAGGTAAACATTTCATACATGGAGACTATGGTGATCTTATGTCTTGCATCAGAAAGATATGTACTTCATAGTTTGAATATAAATACCAGCATGTTACATTTTTTTATTAAAGCCTTCCATGAAGGGTTAGATAACTAAAACCACTTACAATTACCTCTAGAAGGTTTTCATCTAAGATATCAGCTCAAAGTTCAACATGAATCAGGCAGTGTTAAAATGCAGTGGATATCAATCCAACATAGAAGGTCAGGAAACCTGAAAATATTTGGGGGTTCAAAAATATTTTATGCCCCTAAACTAATAAGGCTGTTCCCCTTCCCCAAGACTGTTATGTATATCTTTCTAAGAACACCTCATTCTTGTCTCAAGACAGTGATGCTAGGACTCAGGCCAGGGCCTTGTTAGTGAATTCATCATTTCTCTGCTGCCCTAACCCCCATAGCAATTAACTTTGTCTTTCATAAGACGTGCTGGAGCACCTCTTGAGGGTGTTTTTTCCCTCTCTTTCTCACAGATGAGCCTGTCCTGCAAAGGTGTCTGAAATTTCCACAGAGGAAATCCCAGATGAAAACAAGAGTGAAAGTGCTGTGCAGTGCACGTCCAGTGGATGTGATCAGCCTGGATGTGCTGCACCCATCCGTATAAACATGCAGTGCACGGGCGCACGTAACCTTCACAGTAAGGCGAGTCTGACACATCCAGGACTCCCTGGCTTCGCTGAGACTCTGCAAAGGAAGCCAGGCTCTCCCATGCCACCCATCCAGCATGCCCTGAAGACAAAGCGGTTGTTGTGCACCCACAGGGAACTGCATAACACTGACCTCGTAAGTTACAGGGAAAACAATTACACAGGCCATCTTTGTATGTCTAGGGGCCATTTGCCCAGGCTTCCTGAAGTCATGGTAGCCAGTTTGAGCTATTGCTTTCACTGAGCTGAAATCCAAAAATTCTGGAAAATTTCCTCCTTTTTTGACGAGAAACAATTTCCATTGCCTCCTAAAAAACAGTTTCTTACTACACATTTAGTGCATGTAGGGCATTTTTACTGTTAGAATAATGTCTCATCAATCTCTGTAAGCAGCTTTTCATCTATTTCTACTTTCCCTGATCTTACTCTAATGAAAATAAATGGGGTATAACATTTGCCTTTTCTTTGTCTTGTTCTGCATCTTCCCCAAAGCAAAACCTGAGCTCTTAAATTTTTCCAAATCAAAATGAACTTCCATTCCTGTAACATTTGAATGTGCCTAAACTGAGCATATGCACTGTTTTACATATATTAAGTAAGTGCATACGCACATAAAGCTTTTGTGCTGAGGTAGAGGCTGCTTGGCAAAATGAATTAGAGGTCACAACTCTCTTTTAGTGAACACAGATCAAAGAACATTTGGCACTGATGCACACATGCCTTAATAATGCAGGTATTTTCAAGTAATAATGTATGGAAGCTTGCCCATGATAAGTTTCTTCTATGCTTATAATACAATTCCGTTCCTCAAGACTGCAAATCTGAGTTTTTTCATTAGTTGAAGTTTCTTTCTTTAAGCAATTCTTTCTTAAACCACAATGCTATTTCAGGTACCACTGTAGCCAAAACAGCTGTGGTCATTATAAAGGACTGCAATAGAACTTCAAGTGTTTATTGCCAACTGGAAGAAATTTTGTGGTAACTTTACATACAGCACTCAAATGATATTTAGGAGGTCCCTTTCCTTCTGAACAACATCCTAGGGTGCATAAGCCGTGCATGATAAACTCACAACAGATGTTAAATAATCCTAAGCAGTTGCAGGGCCTCAGTTAGATTTCTGTGACCAGTTCTGGGTCCTCTGCTTTGAAAAAAAGATGTGAAACTACCTATGGATACATAGATAGATAAATTCATACTTATATATTTACACACACACACACGCATATCCACATTTTTTTTTTTTTTTTTCACTTATGATGGAAGTTTAAAGAACAGGGTGAAGGAAGAACAGAAAAGGGCTACTATTTTTCTCATCTAAGTAGTGAAAATCAAGAATAACTCTAGGGAGACAGAGAAAGTTTTCTTACAGTAAAAATAACACAACACTGGAAGACACTGCAAGTGATGGTTGTAGAATCTCCATCATTATATATCTTCTAGACTCACTGGATGAAAATCTCCAAGGAATGAGAAACATCTCACTCATCTCCCTTGAGCTGGAGAATAGACTAGAACTTTATCTTTAAAATTATTTTACGACAAAACTGTTAAAGACAACTGTTCCACCAAGAAGATGGAAGTCTCTGAAGTTATTTTAAATTATTTTAATTATTCTGGTATAGATATTAAGAAATTATGTAGTTTGCTTACCTGTTCACTTAGCCAAAGAAAGCAATGTGGTCTCATCCTCTGGAGTCCATCAAATGTGCAAGAGCAAACTGCATGAATATACTAGCTGCTATTGTTTTCCTTTCAGGCATACCTCTGCAATACAAAAAGTGCCATAACTCCAAGCTTCTGCATAATGCTTTTGCTTTGCCACTAGTACAATCACACAAAGTATGTTACTCTTAGCACAACCTATTTTTCGCTCCATCAGTGAAATCAGCAAGCCCTTGCTTAAACTATAAAAGAAAAAACAGAGTATCTGTAACATATGGTGAATTTATCGTTTCCAGAAAATTTGACTTATTGCCAATGTGCTACACTACCAAAGATCCAAGCTAAGTCCTAGAGTCTGAAGGGGTTGTTTTGTTTTCATTTAGTGTTCTAAATGTTTCTACTGAGAATTTGTGATTGCGTGTTCACTGAGATGTTCCAGAATGTCTCTGCTTATCTCCTTCTCTTAAGCAATCTTAAAAAATGTATGCATACTTTATCATATGACCCCACTAATCATAATCAGGCCTTCAAAGTTTTTTTTTTTGTCTTTTTGTTTTTCTTATGAGCATTGGAAATCCGTAACTACAGAGTTTAATTCTCTGTAGTGGTAGAAGAAAGCCATCTGGCTAGGTTTCTAGCAAGTAGAATGTATATATTTACCAGTTTGCTATCTTGGGGACTGTGCTGAATACAAGGAAGACATCAAAACTACTGGAGATAAACACCTATTCCACCTACAAGGGTTCTTATTAATCTTTTCTGGTCCTGTTGTTATTTGGCTAATTTGTTTTCCTGCATCCCTTTCTGATTTCATGACAGCAGTTTTTAATTACTTCTGAAAACTAGTTGGATTTTTTAAAGCAATAGTATCTCATGGCTGGTTTTGCTTCCAATCACATTAAGTCTGAAAGTACTATCTCCTCAAAATACTGAAAGGTGTTCTATATTCATTTTGCTTATAAAACAGATGATCTTAATTTTAACTAACTCTTTTCAAGTTAGTCTTACATAAGTTTCCATGAAGTTTGACAGAGATTATTTGTTCTTCCTCAATAACTTTTTCTGAATTATTTTTCTTTATTTAAGGGACAAATCTTTAACTGGTATCTATCAAGTAAAAATATGGTGCATCTTTCACTTCAGTAGTTCTTACACCGGAGCTTCCTTTGTTTCCTGAAACAAAACATTTTATTGAAATCCCATGTAGCAGTACTGCAGTATGTCTAGTGAATCCTTGCTGCTCAGATAAGCATCCCCCATCTTTTGGGATACCACAAGAGAATGCAACATCCTTCCTGAGGCTTTGGGGAAGAAGAATATCCTGTTCATCATCACTGTGGATTTTCACACCTGAGGATAGCAATGTGGTACTAGGGGTATGGCTCAGGAGAGTGCATAGAAGAGTGTATGAGTAGACAAAGCTTTTTTACAGTATAATTCACAGTGCCACTTAAACAATACGTTGGTTTGTTGCTGCTGTGTTGCTCTTTCATTATGCCAATGTTTCCTGCCAAAGAATACACAACTTCTGTTGAAAAAGTTCTAGCATTGCCTCATCCTGATGCTCTCTTACTGAAGATCTGCTGTTAGGAGTTCTGCAGAGACAGTTTTAATTAAGTGTGCCTTTAGGGTGTTCCTGAAGAGCATTTTGGGCAACGATGCTTCCTCCTCTTGCACTCTAGTTCTTCCCACCAGAGCATCTGGGTGCTTTTTATTAGCTCCTCAATGGACATGCTTTTAGTGTGCTCTAAACCTTTGCCACTGGTGGGAGTGTCTTGTCACATCATTAACAGCAGTGAGTAAAACTTCTCCTCTGACAGAGACTGGAAAATTGTTATGTATATTGCACTAAAAGGATGATTGGGCAATCTGGTTGGGATTATGTTGTGGTTTAACCCAGCAGGCAGCCAAACACCACACAGCCGCTCGCTCACTCCCGCCTTGCCTCAGTGGGATGGGGGAGAGAATCGGAAAAAAAAATAAAATTTGTGGGTTGAGATAAAGACAGTTTAATAAAACAGAAAAGGAAGGGAAAATAATGATAATTATAATAATGATAATAATAATAATAATAATAACGGTAGAATATACAAAATGAGTGATGCACAATGCAATTGCTCACCACCCGCTGAGCGATACCCAAGCAGCGATCGCTACTTCCTGGACCACGCCTCCTATTTATATATTGAGCATGACGTCACATGGTATGGAATATCCCATTGGCCAGTTGGGCTACCTGTCCCAGCTATGCTCCCTCCCAGCTTCTTGTGCACCTGGTAGAGCATGGGAAGCTGAAAAGTCCTTGACCAGCAGACTATTTAGCAACAACTAAAAACATCAGTGTGTTATCAACATTTTTTTCATACTAAATCCAAAACACAGCACTAGGAAGAAAATTAACTCTATCCCAGCTGAAACCAGGACAAAGATAATAATTCTTTCTAGCACTTTCCTCACTGAAGGTGATCAGCAGAATCAGCCATCAAGGAAAACACTAACAGATTTTCCTGTCTTGCATACAGTGACTAATTCCTGGGCCACTGCTATGCAGATATGTTCCTGTGATGATGAGCAGTGACACAAGCCTGTTCCTTTCCTTCTCATCCTCACTACACCTTTTCACCAAAAAAACGCTACAGCAGCAGCATGCACATCTTCCCCCTTGCTCCCATGAGCTTAGTACATAATCACATAGAAGTTGAACCTAGGCATGCACACCACAATGAAACCTAGTGTTTCCAGTAGACCTGCCATCTCCCAAACCCAGCTCATCAGACCTGTCTAGTCCAGTAATATTTACTGACCCAGAAAAAATCTTAATCATATAGCATGTAAAAGCAGGAACCCTATCTAGTTTGACTGACATTTGAGTACACAGCAATAAACCCACCTTTGTTCCTCGAGTTCTGAGTTCTGACCTTTGCACAATCCCTGCTCCATCTGCCAGACCTGTTAGTAAGCATAGCACACTGAATTTTACTCACACCAGTTCTGCCATCAATTTAAACTCAATGATACTAAGCAGCCCCTGAGTTTATCCAGGAGGCCAATCATGAATACTGCCCTAACCCTAACTCAGTACGAGAAGTTGAATGAGGTAATAAATCCAGTTCACTGACTACTGCTAGACTAAACTCGTATCTTAACCCCAACCTCAACAAGAGCTCTAATGATACCTGACAGGTGCTGACTATAACAGCACAGGACTGGTCAAGTTCAACTCTAATCTGAGCCCACCTGTCCTTTCTTGATTGACAGAATTGCTAGCTCATTGTCCCCTGCTAACCTGAGTCCTAAGCTTCCTAACAGCTCTAGCATTAGATGGCTGGGTATCTCAGCCCTGTTCCATCTCACCAAAATTAAAAAATCCTTGACATGACTATATCCAATATACTCCTTTTTGTCTCTGCCTCTGTACTAATCTTACTTATGTAACACCAGACTTGATTGAGCTCTATGGCCTTTGTTAGATCTGGTAATAAACCTACTTATTGATAACTATTGGACCAAACACAATCCTATTCTCAGCATGAGGCTCAAAGCTATTGTAGAACACCCTCCATACCTTTAAGTCAACTTTAGGCATCTCATTTCTCTCCAGACAGTCCCTTACTGCCACCTCAATGAAAGAAGCATACCTCTTTCTCCTCCTTCTCTGCTCATAGCCTTGTGTGATTCAGCTACCAGCAGGAAAAAGAGTGGTGAGAGAAGGAGGGAAATACAGGCAAATCTGGAGTGAAACAACAAAAGGAGATTCCCTCTCTGTTCAACCTCTACCAATGTAAACCATAATTTTCAGTCCAGCCCTCTATCTGTCCTACACCTCTGAACAGACAGTGTTACCAGCACATGACCAGAAATATCCACAGGGAAATAAACCGTCATTATTTATCAGGCTACTGCGGCAGCAGGCTCCAAAATTACTGTAATTCAATGTGATAGTTTCATCTAAACCTTAACACAGACTCTATCCTTATCCTGAATACACTCCTGGGTTGTACAAGAGCCAAACTTGAAAATGAATCACTGCTGTTCTAAGCCCACTTTGGGATTTGATTGTTAGTGGAATTCTAAGAGGAATCCATTATCTTCAAACTTACGAAATCTTAGCACTAGATTAATCAATGTGCAGCAAAACCCTACAGAAGCCCAACTCACACTCTCCTTTAGAGCCTCAATGGCTAACATTCTTAATACCTTTGGTAATAAGGCCAATAGCACTCCTACTGTTGTTCCACATGATCTGTTTTATTGAGCCCTAAATGCAAAGCCAGCTCTAACCCTGTGATCACAACTATTGTTGACTGACAGATACAACTTACAACCCAGATTTGAGAGAAAATCTGTGCCCTTCTGGAGGGACAGCTGGAGGCCAAGAAGCAGGACATAAAGTATTGCAGGTGAAGATAGACACCTTTATTTAGACAACTGAACTGAGTTGACACTCTCAGTGACGGTCACATCTTCTACTACAGCAGTGGTGAACAGTGACTTTACACAACGCACAGTAGTAATAGGGAATAACATTCCCTGCTTCAACCATGAAAATACTATCAGCTATTGTGCTATGCTTCCTTTTGGGCTCTGGTTTAAACTGTCATTTTTACAGACACTCTAGAGAGTCTACTAAACCCCAGCCATAACCCCAGTCAGGTTCATTGGTATTACGTGGAACATCACTTCTATATTTCACACTGAGAAAGCAAATGGTTCCTGTTCTAAATTTATTTTGTGGCATGCATTTTAATTGTGCTGATACTGTCACACACTAGAGTACACATCCCCAAAATCTAGCACTAGGCAAAGGCTTGACTAGATCAATATACTCAGAGCAGTGACAGTCTTAATTTTTTTCACTGAGAAACCTAATGACCAATGACACACTTACTGTCACTCCAAAGCTTCTTGTTTACCAACCCTTAACCTAGGCTTACACAAAGTTCAATCATATGAACTGCATGCCAAGACAGAAATTTAATCACTACCATCTTAAACCTAATTTGAAATCTACTTTCAAATGCTGCAGTTGTCTCTCTTAGTAGTTTCTCATTTACTAAAATGTAACAAAAGCCTCAGACTGTGCTAACTGACACCTTGTGAAACATCTAGAACCACAGGGTCATACAGGCTGGAGTAGACCATGGGAGGTCTCTATCCAGCCTCCAGCCCAAAGCAGGGTCAACAGTGCATTCAGGCCAGGTTACTCAGAACTTTATCCAGTCAGGTCTGGAAACTTCCAGGGGCAGAGATTTCAGTCTCTCTGGGCTGCCCATTCCRCTGCTTAATTATCCTCATCGTGAGTGTTTTTTCCTTACCTGCAGCCTGAGCCTCTCTTGTTTCAGCTTCTGCCCACTGCCTCTTGCCCTCCTGCCATGCACCACTGTGAAGAGCCTAGCTGTGTCTCCTTGATCCCCTCCCATCAGTGACAGGGTTGCTGTTAAGTGCCACTGAAGCCATCACTTCTCCTAGATGAACTAGCCCTAGTCACAGAATCACAGAATCATAGAATCATTAAGGCCGGAAAAGACCTCTAAGATCATCGAGTCCAACCATCAACCCAACACCACCATGCCCACTAAACCATGTCCCTAAGCGCCTCATCTACACATCTTTTAAATACTTCAGGGATGGTGACTCAACCACTGCCCTGGGCAGCCTGTTCCAATGTTTAACCACTCTTTCAGGAAAGAAATTTTTCCTAATGTCCAATCTAAACCTCCCCTGGCGCACTTGAAGCCCACAGCCTCTCCCCACAGGGCACGAGTTCCAGTTCCCACCTTTTTGGTAGCCTCCCCTTGATTGCACATCATATTCCAGATGTAGTATAACCCAAGTGCTGACTGAAGGGGAATTATCATTTTCCTTGATCTACTGAATATGTTCATCTAGAGGTAGCCCAGGGTACTGTTTGCCTTCATCACTGCCAGGGTTCACTGCAGGCTCAGTTTAGCTGACTTCCTCATCAGGATGTGTAGACGTGGCACTTAAGGATATGGTTTAGTGGTGGACATGGCAGTATTAGGTTTATGGTTGGACTCGATGATCTTAAAGGTCTTTTCCAACCAAAATGAAAATGATTCTATGAAAATGATTCTCGGACCCGCAGGACATTTTCTGCAGAGCTGCTGCCAGGGCAGACAATGTGTGCTATTGCATATGTGATGCAGGACTCTGCATTTGTCCATGCTGAATTTCATGAGACTCCTGTCAGTCTAGTCCTCCCGCTCTGCTCTTGACAGTATTGACTGTACCCCCATCCCTCTATTGTTCAAAACGTGGTGAAGGTGTATTTCACCTTGCCATCTAGGCCACTGATAAAGGTACTAAACAGAACAAGTTCCAGGACAGACACCTGAAGAGCTCTGCTTTTAACCAGCCTCCACGTGGAGTATGACTCATTAACCACTATATTTCAATCCTGATGATTCTGCCAGTTTTTAAGCTAGATGGTAGGCCAACTACCTAGATTGTAACATGCCATCTTGATTACAAGAATTCTACAAGAGACTGGGTCAAAGTACTTGCTAAAGTCAAGGTAGACATCCTACAAGGTAGAAAACTGCTCCCCTCTCATCCACTCATACACCTTATTCCCGGTAAATTCATGCTGGCTATTTCCAGTCACCTACTTTTGTTTCATGCATCCAGAAATGTTTTCCAAGAGGAATTGTTCTATGATTTTCCCAGGCACAGGAGTGAGACTGTCCAGCCTGTAGTTCCCTGGAGTGTTCCTCTTGCAAATTTTAAATGTGGTTGCTACATTTCCCTTTCTCCAATCATAATGGATTTTGTCAGCTTTTCAAAGATGGTCAAGAGCAGCCTTACAACATCAGCCAGTTCTCTTAGCATCCTCAGATGCATCCCRTTGGGTCTAGACTTGTAGGGGGCAAGGTTTATCAAGAGATCCTTGACGCAATTCTCTTCCACCACTGGTAGCTCCTTGATTTCTTGAACTTTCTTTCTGGGTGCAAGACCTTCAGAGAGAACTTGCTGGTGAAGTATGAGACAAAGAAGGCATTATATGCCTCTCCTGTCAGTAAATCATCTGCTCCAGTCAGCAGCAAGAGCACATTTTTCCTTGTTTGTTCTTTTACTGTTAGTTCGGGGGTAGAGGCTCTTCATGCTGCATTTCATATCCCTTGACAATTTCATCTGTAGCTGAGGTTTTGCTTTCCTAAGAATATCTCTGCATGGCCAGGAAATGTTTCTATAAACCTGAATTATAGTCCATCCTCACTTCCACCTTCTGTATACATTTTTTACATTGCAGCTCAGTCAAAAGTTCCCTGTTTAGCTACACCAGTCTCCTGATATGTCCAAGTATTGTCCTGAATGTTGGGACAGGCCTATCTTGAACTTGGAGGATGCTGTCCTAAAGAACTGAGCTCCTTTGCCCTTCAGGGCTGTACCCCAGTTTCCTGAAGAGCTAAAATTTGTTTTCCTGGAGTCCAAGGATCTCTACTCTTCTACTTGCCTTCCTCACTCTTGTCAGGATCTTGAAATCCATTGTTTCATGTTCACTACATCCAAAGCTGCCACTGATCATAGTTTCCACTACCAGTTCCCTCATTCATGAGTCACATATCTAGGACAGCATCACCCCAAACTGTCCCATCTAGAATCTGAGTTAAGAAGTACACACCATAAATAACTAAAATGCCCTAAAAATGTTTTGGGCACTGTCTTAAGAATATTTTTCTGTCTACTTAGTGGTGATCTACTTTGAACCTTTCTTACTGAAAAACCAAATGGCTTATTCTGAAGTTTTCCTTCAGCGTATTCACAAGTGTCCCAAACTTCTCATTCACATCACATTACGTTTAATTGCAAGCTCTCCCTTATATCAGTTATTTTGTGTGCAATACTCCACATCTTTGCCTAGCCTTTACCCTTGGCTCATACTTTACCCTTGGTTCAGCACACAGTGTTTCTCAGACTGTCATTTTTCATTTTATTCCTGAAAAACCTCATGACAACTTTCCAAACTTCTTCTGGGATACACTTACAATGCCACTCCTAATCTTGTCCTAATTTTTTTCTAGGATCAGCCTTCTGTGGGCATGTTTTTGTTGCTCCAGGAATTCCACTCCTTCTTAGGGCATTAATAGTCTAAACTGTCCTCTTAGTTGCAGACTTGCACTCTCTCACTAAATCTGGGCTTCCCTCTGGCTCAGAAATACCTTACACAATATTCCTTTTTTTGTCACTGAGAACCCTAATGACTAAAATCCTATTTTCTCTAGGGTAATCTTTTCAAAGACCTTCTTATTCTTGTGCCTTAATTTTCTAATTAATCAACTTAAACCCTAACTGAACCCTGACTAAATTTCCAYAAGACTCTAGACACATTTAAATACTTCCTTCTCTTCAGTGAGAAATCTAAAAATGGTTTTCTCACACTTTCTTCTAGTTTTGCTTGACCACTGAGCATTCACTGTCAGTCCAAGGAAATTTATCACTTTATTACYGAGATGCCCAATGCCAAACATCTCAATATTTTTTTGTTATCTCTTTTTCTACAACCTTCTTATAGCACAGCCACAGCTTCTAGTTTATTCAACCTTAAACTGAGTTTAGTGGCACTGCTAAATTTTCACTGAAATACTAAATCCCCACTATTCTGAACCCATTTTTGACCTTGTCTGAAATTCATAGTTCTTGGCTTTTTATAGATCCTAGTTTATAAAGCCCTAATCTTAATTCTTGGTTTAGGATGAACTCAGTAACACCCTAGAGAATTCTGTTCCTCACTTTATCTTTGAAAAACCCAGTAATCATTGTCCTAAATGTAGCTTGAGGTTGTCTACCACTATGCTTTCACTGTATTTCCATAGTTTCAGTTTATCTCAGTCATAATCCTTACCATATTGCAAGACAAAATGACAATCAAATGGTGTTTCTAATGTGGACAGGGGAGAACTGGACCACTAGTTTTCTAACTTTTGGTGTCCACTTCTTAAAAGTTTATTTTCAGTGTAAAAAACTTCCAATCACTAAAGGTAAACCATAACCCTTGGTTTCAATGAGCCTCAGTAACACCATCTGGGACATTGTTCATCTTTTTCTGACAACGAATTTCCTTCTGTAATCTGCTTTCCCATGGCACTGTTGCTGTCAGTTCACAGCTTCCACTTTATTAAACCCTAATTCCAACCATAGCCTTCCACTAGCTTCGGTGACGTTCTGCAAAGGTCACTGCCAATTTTCACTACTGAGAAAGCCAACAGCTAGTATTCTAAGTTTCCTCGAGATATGTTTTAAGATTACTTTGGGATCAGCTTTCAAACAAACATTCTCATTATTATTATGTAGTTTACTAAGCTTTAGCTTCATGATACCTGATGGAAAGATGCTCCTGGGTCTGTCCCTAGGCAAGTTAAGTTTGCTGTCTTAAAATAACTTCATGTCTCACTTCAAAGGGCACTTTTATATCTAACAGGTAGGATGGTTACTCAGTCCTAACACATATCCTAGACCCCAGATTTTAAATGGGATTAATGAAATCTAATGAAATTCCTAATTTTCTCACTGAGAAACCTAATCACCACCACCTTAAAATGACATTTTTATTTTCTTTTATATTTATTTATCCATTTATTTATTTACTTACTTATTTACTTTTAGTCTACCAGCTAGATACTTAATCAAAACTAGGAATGCCTGCAAATCCAGAGGAGGAAACCTCCCCAGACAGACAGACAGACASACACACACACACACACACACACACAMAAAAAACTACCTGATCAGCACATTTAGGACTAAACTCGCATGCCATGCTAAACTTTCTAGTTCATTGACGCCCATAGCTGCAAGACCTAAATGCTCTTAAGCTATCCATAGTCCCAAGAAAGCAGCCAATATTGGATACAAAAAAGGCTTAAACAATTAATTGATCAAACTCTGTTGCCTTGAATTTCAGCACTAAATGTGGTGCAGAAACCACTGCCACTCAAGCTCTAAATTAACACAGGTGGCCTATTAAAAGAACAGAAKAATAGGTCAGTCTCTTCCTAGAAATTCTATGCATTTTGTAGCTATACCAGCAACAAATCCACAGCTTTGTATGAACAATTTGGGATTGCCTAGAGATGGCAGAAGTAAAAAACTGAGACAGACACATAGGTTTCAAAAACAGAAATAATAGGTTTCTGACAATAAGATTCATACTTTAGTATTCTGCAACTCCTTCCAGCTTATTCTTTGCTCAGATGAGCTGTGACGCTGCTAAACCAAACCTTCACTAATAGAGAGATCACTGTATCGGACTTCAATGTCCTTGAAGGCAAGTTAGAAGTACAACATGATAAACTATTTCAGCATTAGAAATATAGTTTGCACTTACATTTTATTTCTTCTTGAGCCTTTCAATACAAAGGTGAGAAATCATTTCCTAGGAGATTTGGGTTTATGATCCCATATCTTTATCTTGAGCTACCCTATCTTACTCTCTTCAGTGCCTCATTCTACGGATTAAAACCATTCTGATGGGTAACTGATAAAGTTGATCTAACAGTCAGAATTAAGACTCAAAAGAAAATATGCAGCCATACTTCATCAAGGAATTCTACAATTTAGGAATATAAGGCCATGACAAGTAGGTATTTTGAACCATTTTCAGACTAATTACTTTGTATAATTTATCATATGTGAGCATTCCTATAGCAAAGAAGAATGATTTAAAATATTCATCTTGTTTTCAAATGAATTGTTTATTACAATCTGTTCTTTCCATCGCTATTTGACCTTCAGTTTGTATGCATCAGTAATCCTGTGCCATTGTGATGTCATTGTGAGATGACTTCAATTACCTGTACGAACGCAAAAGGTATAACTGAGACTTCGTTACATGTCTGCAAAGAGTCTGAAGCCTCAGATGTAAGATTGCATTGAATCTTCATATCTATCCATACTGGTAAATCATACTCTGAAAAAGCAAACTTGTAACTTGCAAGAGTTACAATTATTATACAGCACACAATTGATGGAAAAGCTCTGAGATGTCAATGAGAAGAACATGCTTAATATTTAAGAAAGTGCAATATAGTACGTAGGTGACATTTAAGATGGGATAGGAATGGTTAGGCTTGTCGCACAAAACGTTAAAAGTTACATTCAAAAAACAGGAAAATTTCACTTTTGTCAAAAGGCATCTCGCCAAATAAACCAAAAGTTTTTTAAAAGAAAAGTAAAAATTTTAGAGGAAAGTAAATATTGTATGAAAAGTTTCACTTTGTGGATTGCCAAATTTTCTATTCCTATACGACCTATTGTGGCATGGGTGTTGTTGTCCTTTTGTTTATATTTACCTATCTGCCTTACTACAAATTTTTGGAATGAGCAAGTCCTCAGATGATGCAGTTTGTACTTTGAGGCACCTAAACAGAGAAGGAGGAAACTGAACTCCATGGGCTGGTGCAAGAAGGAAYGGCAGATAGGGATAAGGAGGTTTCCAGACTATAAAAAGAGATTGCTTTGGAAAGTAAGTGCAAACAAAAATCTCGTCATGCTGCATTCTAAATAAAAGGTGGATCTAAAGGCATGGTAACCCTGCACTCACACTCCGTTCAGTGGGAGAAGGTAAAAGGATGGAGAGCGTTTGCTGGTTGTTAGTCATGTTGCTCATTGCATTTCTGAGAGAAGCTCTATGATAAGCCGTCTGAGAAGTAACACTGAACAAATCCAAAGTTTTCTATTTTATGAAGAAAGGGCTAGACTATATTCTTACAATGAATAAAGAGAGATTTTCCTTTTTTTTTTTTTTTTTTCTCACTCTGCAGGATGGAAAGAACTTGTGTCTTCATCAGGCACAAAATATGGAAAAGTTCTTAGAAGACTGACATTACAAACCTGGAACAAGTTCAAGTCCTGTTGTTGTTTGCACTACACTTTAGAGTAATGCAATTCAGAAATTAAGTTGTAGTTTCTGAAGCCTATTTTACCAGCCTGTGCTAAGAAAACGCATTCGGCTTTCTTGCATACAGAGCCTTTGTCAAACAAAGACTCAGTTGATAAGAAACAGAAGAGAAATCATCTCTGAAAGTTATTAACTACTTTTATATTATGTATTTGCTCTTCTACCAAATTGTTAAAAATAAACCTTTAGTATTCCTTTCTGTGCTGCTGGGGCAAAGTCTTGTGATGATATACAGAATCCCTCCTTTCTGCTTCTGCCACTCAGCAAGGCCCCTCTTGTCTCTACCTTTGTGATCTACTGCCATGAGCAAGGAAGGTGGTTTCCACTCTCAGTGAATTCTTCTTTTGGAGAGATGCTCAGAGTCTTTTCCTAACAAGAAACTCCTCACAGAGGACTTGAAATTGATTTACGATCCATTTGGATCCTTTTCACGTGTTTTGTGCTTTTCTGGTTTGAAAAGTTTTTTCCTACTTCCCCTTTGGCTTAATCAGGTCCCTTTAAAATTCGTTGCAGAAAAGAACAAAAGAATGCAACTAAGCATAACTATGCTAAATCATCCCACCAGCAGAGCATTTAGAGATGAATCGGTCTCAATTAGTGCCTTGCACATTTCTGTACTGCCCAAGTGCTCTCATCCTCCTTTTCTTTCTAAGGAGAAGCAGAAAAAATGCATCAGAGAGTACTATCACTAGCAGTAATTGTTACTACTAATGCATGCCATTTTCCTTAAGTATTCAGCTTCAGCAGAACATGGTTCTACTAACCTCATATTCCAAAATAATAGAACTCACAAGTAATTAAAACCACATATTTATTGTTAGTCCCATTATTCCCATTAATCACTGTAGGTAAAGCAAAAAAGAGAAGGTCACAACCACTAGGAGGAAAGGGCCAGATAAGAGAACATTTACAACACTCAGATACTTTGAAATGACTTCAAGAAGATAAGTTTAACCTTAGAAGACTAAAAGTGGTCTATTAAACTGATATCATCACCAGAGAGTCACTCTGAGATCTCCTAGGGAATGAATGAGAAGACAAGGAAAAGGCAAATATGCTGTCTTTCTTTAAAAGGAGACAGAACTTAAACAATTAACTTAATTGGAAGACCTGGAAACATTTGAGAGTAAATAAGCTATTAATAGGCAAATGAAACAAGCAACATTGAGATGAGTTACAACAGAAGCACACTTAGTTTTTTTTTAAAAAAGCCAAATGAAGGTAGTTTTCTTACACAGGATTCTGGGAGAGCTGCGAGTGTTTAGCCTGGAGAAGAGAAGGCTCAGGAGGATCTTAGTGGTGTATATAAAAACCTGATGAGGGTGGAGCCAGACTGTTCTCTGTGGTGCCCACTGGCAAGACAAGAGGCAACAGGCACAAGCTGAAACACATGAAATTCTGCTTAAGTATGAGAAGACGCTTATTTACTGTGCTGGTGGTCGAAGGCTGCCCAGAGAGGTTGTGGAATCTCTGTCCTTGGACACATTCAAACTCGGCTGGACATGCCCCTGCGCACCCTGCTGTGACTGACCCTGCTCTGAGMAAGGGTGGGACTGGGCGATCTCCACAGGCACTGGACAGCCTCAGCCACGCTGTTGTCCTGTGACCTGATAGGATAACAGGTTTTATGAATTTTAGTAAGGTTTCTGAAGTTATTTCCTGTGACATTCTCATAAAAAAATTAAAGCAACAGGAACATAATGAAAATCTTTTGACATGAGAACAGATTCAGTACTTCCACATTCAGTGAAAAGTCATTAGTGTTCCACTGAAACAATGGATAGACTTATTTAATGGGATTCTGTGGAGGCTTGATTTTGGCCTGCACCTACTTCCTATCTCACAGATGAATTGAATGCAAGACAAGAGGATGTTCTTATTACACATGAAAACATATTGACATGGAATGTAAATATATTTACATGTAATATATTCCATGTAAATATATTCCATATTTGAAAGGAAAATAAGCAAGACTGAAAGACTAGAATTGCAATTCCAAAAGATGTTGACGGCTTAGAGAAACAACATAAAACTAAGATTTAATTCATTAGAAGTTCGTGGTAGTCCCTTAGAGAGGAGCAAACTGTCTGGGAAGCAATTCTTCAGAAAAGAAACTGATAGGTTATATATGACTGTAAGATGAACTCTAGTTAGCAAAGACCTGCTCTCAGGTAATGTAAACATTAAGTTGGAATGTATAAATAGGAGTACAGAATGCAAGATAAATGAATTAACTCTTCCACTCTGCTCCAAATTGGTAGCACTTAACCTAAAACATTACAGCCATTGATTTTGAAGGACAAAAAACTTCCCACTTTCATTTCCATGACACCTTGATTAACAGGGTCACCATGATTATTCACTTTCCTTTGTAATGCAAATATGGAAAGTATGAACTCACCAGGATGAATTTAGTATTCAAGCAATTCCTTCCTAAAATCTACTGTGATGAAAATGTAAGCCTTTTAATATTGCCTCTAATGTCCATGTTCTGAGCCTCTATATGAATAATGAATTCTGTAATATAAGATGTATGTCTCTGCCCTTAGAATGATGCTACATGGATGGGACTTCAGAGACTTTATGTTCAATAATCATTTATTACTAACCAGTTTTGCATGTAACCATGACAGATTTTGTGGGAAGAAAAGGCAAAAAGTGCTTTCTGGAATATATTAAAAAAACACCTTCTAATTTAAAAAAGTAAATTTATTTTAAAGGAATATTTACAATTCACTGAAAGGTCTTTTTGACTCATTTTTTACACCACAAAGAGCATTGTTCAGCTGCTTATAACAGTAGAAATATGAGGAAAAATCAAACTAATTGTATCTTTTTGCATATTTTGGCTCAGTTGTCCCATCATAAGCTAAAAAATTAACAGCTTCTGATCACACGTTCATGCATACACTCCAGAAGGATTTATCAAGACTACAGCAGAGAAGAAATAAAGTTTGAGAAATACATGATACTGTCGCATATGGCAGCAGGGGAGTGGCTTCAGTGATCTAAGAATTCTTTTTTTACTGTTGTGTTTCTGTGTGGTAAATTTGCCACTTTTCCATTCTTCAATTTTCTGTTTGAAACAGTGATTAAAAAAATATAAAGTTTTAGCTCTCCATTAAAAAATAAAAAAGATAATCTAATAATCTACCTCAAAATGGAAAAACACTTTCTTCCATGCAATTTTTCTAAAATTTTAACATTGACTACTGAAGTATTAGGCTTTTCTGTTATCCTGCTCCTTATTTTCTTCAGTATCCACCACTAAATAATTCTGATACACATACAGATGACTCTGAGAAAGAATGAGTAACTCATTGCTGGGTGGAAAAGAGCAGGACAGCATTAAACTGAACAATACAGTCATTAGAACCTCTGGATACAAACACTCCTTCTGTCCCCATACACTCCACACAGTGCTGCCCAATGATGGATCAAATCCAATCCTGATGAGACAGTTTTATGCTGACAAAGGAAAATCCTTAGATTTTCTACAGTGAAACTTAGCTCTTACTGGGGAGTCAGGTGACAATTCAAACATAATGGGATCTTCCTTCAAAGATTTGAACTTCCTTATAGTTTCCTGCCTTTCCAGTCTTACATTTTCTGATTACAGTGTCAAATCTCCTCAAGTAGTCTCGTAATTAATGTAAAAAGCAAAATTTACTCAAGAGAGGTATATAAGTCCTACAGTTACAAATGCCTAATAGCAGAATTTTGAGTCCTCACAGTTTAGGGACTCACCATCACCTAACCCACACTAACCCATATTGTCTACAAGAGGTTTTTGCTCTCTCCAGTGCAGTCCATGAAGCCATGGGTTTCACATACAATAACTCAGCTGCAACCGCTCTTTCCCCAATAGTAGGTTTCCCAGATGTGGGACAATTACTTCAGTAAGACCTCAAGCAAGGACTGTGAATATTTGAAAATTTCTGATAGTTTAGAAGATTACCACCCTCTTCTCCAAGGACAGTTACTGAGGATAGTAAGCCAGAAAACACTAACCAGAGCTGACCCATTGACATGGGTGTTTCCAATGCACGTATTTATCTAGACTACTTTAAAATTAGGCAAACCCTTTCCATGAACAAGCTATGCTTGCTGATCTTTATGGTGCACCCTGAATTCCAACAGTCAAAGAAAGAAATCAAAGAGCTTTTTAAATAAGTATTTTTGACATCTCAAAAAAAAAAAAATTTTGATCTATTCTCACTTTTTAAAGTATTGTCATATATTAATGGAATTTTGAGGATGTAGAATTCTTGTAAAGAATAACATAAATATAAAATACAGTAATATGGTTTAGTCTCACAGATAAGTAAAGAAAGGATTGTGTTCACCTCTTTTTCTTCTCTGAAGACTTACTTGTGGGAATTCAAAATCCACTGATGCACTGTCAATAGAAATTAGAAATATCTAATAAAATGGTCTTTGTGAGCACAGACCAGCTGCTGGAGCTCTGTAATATAGTCAGAATCAGCAAGGATGTGGAATAAAGCAGCTGTGCCTTTCAGTTTTTTTACTCAGCTATCGTTGTCAACATCTATAACAGAGGAAACAAGCACAGGCAAAATCTGAGTTTCTACAACACAACTGTTTGCTTGATTCTCTCTTCCCTCTCTGAAACTGCTCCATGTGTCTCATGGAAAGATGGGGGTAGGGCATGTTCCATTTTGTTGCTTCTATTCTACACTTAGCTTTCTTTCCCTGTTCCACAGAAATGGAGAAAACATCGATCTTTTTTTCCTGATAGCAAGGGAAAATAGACTGTTTTGTAATATTCAATCAGTCTGTGTGCATTTCTAAGTCACACAGGGAGCTGTTTTGGATCCCAGAGGCATAGTTCCATCTCAAAGTTAAAATGAGTTACCAAAAAAAGAAAGAAGAATATTGCGATTTTTTTTAATCTAAAAATCCTATCTACAGCTAAACAAACTAGAAACAAATGTTCCATAAACAATAACAGGGAATTTATACTTGAGAAAAATTTCTGAAGAGCCTCTTTGTAAGGACACTAGTCATTCCTAGTGATAAAAAGAGCCACCTGAGATAAAGCAATGGAAAGGCTGTCCATGCAGTGGTCCTGAATGCTAATGAGCACTGCTTTACGCAGAGGACAGTGCTGAACTTCAGAAATGAAGCAAATGATTCCTCTCCATTGCTGCTGACAAATATTTCAGCCATAAGACCTGATTAAGTACAAATTGCTGCCCGGCAGTGAATGCTTTCTGTGGCATCTTGAAATTAAAATGAGGATGTGTAACCAACCAAGAAATTCACTAGTTCTGCAATGACCTATTCAGAGCATCTGATGGACATTTAATAATACTTTTAACTGTTTTCATGCTGCAGTATTTTTTAAGTTCTCATCATCTGAATGAAAAGATTCTGTAACAGAAAAACCATTCTCTGATTGGTTTGTTTAGAATTTCCATAAAGTAAATGTCATTCCAGTTTAGCTTATTATTTTGAGGAATATTTTGACATATGTAGCATAATATGAATCAATATGGCTTGAAGAAAAAACATTAATAAACCACTTTTTTGAATATGTATTTATTAAAAATACCATCACACAAGTGGATCCAAATAACATTTAAACTCAAAATATGAGACCTTTAATGAGTAGGTCAAATTACCTACTGTAGATAATTCATCTGACAAGTTCAGTTCACTTCTTTGTTCATAAATCATTCATGAATCCACCCCAATTTTATATACATAAGTTGGGAAAGATTCATGAGTCATTATAAATAGATATTAACCATCCATGGGCATATCCTGAACAGATTATGCAAACAAATTTTGGCTGCTGAGTCTTTCACATAATGGTGCCTCCATCTGTTCCAGGCATTTCAGTTGGTTACATGGAACATGGGACTATTGTTTCTGCTTTCCCATAAGAGGACAGGAAACTGATGCAAGCCAATGAAAGAACAGAGAGAATAGCAAATATTTTTGTCCATTGCAAAATAATCTGCTTCCACTGACTTTAATGTAAGAAACTGTAGTTCTCTGAGCACTTCATTGTGCATTTCTAAAATTAGCAGAGCAAAAATGCCTGTATTTAAACATTATGGAAGCATGAGAATGCTTACGTAGAGAATTTTAAAAATCTGAATCCATTCTACAGCACAAATAGGTACATAATCTGTCCAAAATGACAAATTACAATGCAGTTCATTTTCATTACATTCTTTTCATCTTTGGTAACAGCTCCAAATTACCCTGCCTGCTCATCCTTTTCCTTATTGTTGTGAAGAACAGTATTTCATGACACTCTGTTATGTCCCCTTTGGTTATAATCCTGCCTTGCAGCTTTGGAAAAAAATGTACATAGCAAAATGTACATGGCTAAAACAGACACATCTTTCTGTCTTTAATTTCTCAGGAGAGTGTGTAGAATAGTGGATTTCTTACTTCTCTAAAGATGATTCTTCTCTGGATTCTAACATTTTAATGTTAATCAGTTTGTAATTCCTATTTTAAGTGTTTCTGAAGCTAAAAGGTCTTCCCAGGAAAGTATGTTGAACTGGTGTGACAACATTTTCCTCCAACCCTGACCTTGGCTTCCTACTGAAAACTTGGGTTTCGATGGAGAAAGAAATCGGTTATATTTCCTGGAAAGCTAAGAGAAAAAAAAACTCCACCTATTCTGTCAAAATCACTCTGAAAAGGACATGAAGATTAGGAAAATTTCCATGCTGAAGAAAACTTTGACAATTGGTTGCCCATCAAATGCTGACATTGAAGGTGGTCACCTTTATCTAACATAAACTAGACAGACTATACAGAGGGATGACTTTGGTTTTAAAGCAAGTAAGCAGCTACAGAAGACCTGGTCACAAAAATTTGCCACGGATTACCATTGTAATTATAATTTCTCAAACTCATATAGTTTCATTGACATGTAATGATAAACATAAGTGTGTCTGAAACTAAACAGACAGCCACATACTGTTGTAAAATCTCCTCCTTTGAATGTTTTCCAGCCTAGGCAAGATACAGTTGTGACTGACTTGATCTTGGTGGGCTACCATCCCACCTGCAGAGTGAGGCTGGAGGAGGTGGCTTCCCAAAGTTCCTCCAGTTCCATGATGTTGGCCCCTATGTGCTATTACTCCTCTCCAGCAATTTGTAACCATCCCTTCAGCTGAGAGACAATAATTCATTGTGGAAGTGCATTTCAGTACAAAGTAAAACAGACCCACGTAAAGGGCTGCTAAGGGTAATTTAAGCAAACCTGTTACACTTTGTTCTGAAATGGACTAGAAATGCTCATGTCATCATTTATCAGTCCCCATAGCTGAGGCACCAACAATTTCAAACAACTGAAGGGTATTAATGAACAGCCATAGGGTAACGACATCTTAAATTGCTACATCTATTTCAAAAATGAATGTATGACTGTGCCCTAAGGTTCTCAATTTCAAAAGGATAGATTATGAGAAATTAAGAGTACTGGTTGGTAAAGACAGCTGCACTGACAAAAGTACAAAAACAATCAGAAATTTATACCCCAGCCAAGGGGAAAAACTTCTGTGGAGTGTTTTCAGACCTAATTAGCTAAATAATCACTTCAAAAAGGATATTAAATGCAAGTAGAATGACTATAAAGATTGATATAAAGGATTGTTCAACAACGAAACACTACATTTTAGTCATCAGAAAGCACAGGGAATAGCTAAAAGTCAAGTTGACACAGTCTAAGAAGGAGATTAAAACAGAAAAGGATTGTTTATAGAGAAGGCATAGAACCTTCAGGTAAGAAGAGGTTAAAATTAAGGGTAATTTAGACAAGCTTCAAAAGCTAAACTAACAGTTTGCCTCAGTTTCAGCTAGGATAAGTGCCTGAGTGTGGTATGAAAGACAGGAGAACTAACAAAAATGAAGAAGAAGAATTGTTACATTAGAGTGGGAAACTATTTTAGATAAAATACAATGCTGCCAGAAGAAGACCTGAACATAAAGAGGGCATTTAAGAATCAGTCCTTTACTAGGGATAGTGTTAACTACTAAGATATCCCTACTTGTAGGGATATCAGGGATTCAATAACCAACTTCAAAAAGCACAAACTCCCTCAAATGTATTTTTTTTAGAAAATTTAAGGATTTTCGGGTGTTTTCACAGATTCTTGTGGTTCATGTGTATTTTTCAATATTTGTGTAGGTAAAACTGCAGCTATCCACCCAAAATACAGACTGATCTTCATTTTTAGTTTCAGGTTCTTCTTTTCTTTGTAGAGGAGCTTGCTGTGAAAAGAAAAGAGGGAAGGGAAGGGAAGGGAAGGGAAGGGAAGGGAAGGGAAGGGAAGGGAAGGGAAGGGAAGGGAAGGGAAGGGGCACCTGTATGCAAACACGTATTCCCAGAAGATGTGCTGAAGGAACATCTGTGCTGAATGACATGAACCATGACAAACACGTCATACTATTCATAGTTGTATGGAGAAAAAAAATGGTTAACCCCAGAAATAACGAGTGACATGTTGAAGGTGTTCATGTTGATCGTAGTTATCCTAAAAAGTGGATTAGAGGGCAAAATGCAGTATCATACTTGCTGAAAAATACAACTGCATTAAGAGAAGGAATGGTCAAAGGACTACTAAAGAATGAATGTCTTGTTATGTCCATAGACTCATACACACACACACACATAGATGGGTAGCCACGTAGCTTGGCAAGTTCTTTGGGGGATATCAGTCTCATAAATTAGCAGGTTTAGTACATTAATGAAGCTTTCTTTTCTTTTAACATATGCAATCATTTTGACCAATGTAGCTGCCATAAATAATGTTATAACTTAGTTAGAGAGCAGTGACATATAGAGCCCTATCCAAGTAAAACTGAGTTCAGTTCATATTCAATACTGTCTCTAAAATTCCTCACTATAAAATTGTGTATAAAGAATGTTTGGCCTAATTGAGAGACAATATGTGAAGCTCTGGACAAAAAGGTCTAAATAGAGGTAGTTTACAAACCAAAGTTTAATGGAAAGACAATAAGCAAATAAATAAAAAAACCCAAACCTATTAGCAGAAGCATGCAGAAAGTGTCCATTTCAGTATAAAATCAAATTAATACTGCTGGAACTGTGGATGTTTGTGGATCAGTGAGAAAATGAAAATTTTCTCTAACCCTCTTTTCCCACAGTCCCATTTTAGAGAAGTTCTATAAATGGAGATCTTTTGGCTGAAAGTATCGTATGATTCACATTTAAGAGTTGGTCCAGGTTGTTGTGATTTAACTGCACATACTGTTGATTATTTCTTAAAATAAGGAGTGACTTGAAGGTAGCCAGTTAGTCACTACACTGATGTCCTCTTAAAAGCAATAGGTCTAGTAACAGCAAAAAACTGAGTTTACTTTCCACAGATGTTCTAATCAATATGAAGTTTAAGCAGCAGCAGAACATGCACTAATCTCATTCATGTACTTAATCTGAGAAGCATTTTTGCACTCAACACTGCTGACTGGTTCTAAAAGATTGCTTAATTTGAAAATGTTAATATCACTTTGCAAGTGTACTAAGGAAATGGAAATAAAAACAGACTGTTTTGTCTAAAACAGATCAAAACATTAATGCGTACCTGTAACTTTGATATCAGGAACATAAAGCTGATGGAAACAGATAGCTGAAAGGGCTGGAAATGAGTTCATATCCCTTACTGTGAGTATTGGTACTTCAAATGCAACACTAAGGATCAAAATGCATTACCATCTGAATATTATTGACTAGACTGTATGAAATGACCCAGTGGATCTCAGTCTGGTTTTGAACGGCTGCAAAAATTTGCAGAGACATGAGGGATGAACAGCCCTGAAAATTATATTATGCTGTAGGTATAAGAAGCAAAGTTTCCACCATATCAGTGACTGAGACATGTGTCTGAATTGTGCACACTGTAGGTCTGGCTGTCCAATCAGAATTTTTTACTAGAATTAAATTTATTTTCATGCAAACAGTTCCTGTACCTGCTTCTCAAAAGGAGTATCTTTGCACTCTTGGAGACGACACACTGGTTTTACATAATAAAAATGGTATCATAGGTCTCTCAAGCAGAGGTGATACACTTCTTATTTCTGAAGTTGTGCTAAACTTGAGGATAAAGCACCAGTCGATATCACAGTGCTCTGTTGCATTTTCAACACCTTTAACCAGGATTCCACCTGAAGCCATGGCCTCAAGCAAATGAGCCCCAGATGATCACAAAGCGCACTAGAGGTCTTCCATGGCAACACACATGGGAAGAACTTGCTGGAAATGACATGTGACGAAAGGGGGAACAGCAGCTCCAAAAACCCTTCCAAACATAAAAGAAAAATAGAAGTAATCAGATGAGTCAAAAACAGGGAGAAACAAAAAGTGTCTTTCTGCCCTTTACATTATTGTGTGAAAATAATAATAATAATGATTATTGTGGGGGAGTGTATTTGTAATCGGAAGGTTTTGTCAGACTGGAGGATGAGCTGAGGCACAAGGTTGTGATTTCTAGACACCAACTGCTAAATTTCTGACTCAGGTCATATAAATGGAGATAAGTTTGTTGACCTCCATGCTAATGGCTACTTGCGCATGTTAGAAAACACATCTAGCTGACAGAAATGACAGTCACTGGTCAAGGGAAAATTAGCAACTRTATAGGCCAAATTTGAATGGCATGGAAAAGAAGAGATGAAAGCTTGCACATTATTAACTCACATTGTAGCAGAATCTCACAGTTATCCCTTTCTATGATGTTTAAATTCATTCAGAGCTGTTTATAAGGAAATTGCATAGGAGCATGTAGGTATGGAAGAATTCTTAATATTTCAGAATAAAGTTATATAAAACTGAAGTTTTATGAAGGTATACTGAATATTTTAATCACCACTTACACATATAAGAAGCCCCACACAAGTTATATTCTAACTTTTTAAAGAAGGGATTAAATATAACTGTGTCAATGTGTACATAGATTGTAAACATTTGAACATCCATGACTGAGAAAGCCTACAGGAATGATAGACCACTGTATACACATGGCTATGCGAAGATAGCAGGAACATATGCTTAGCAAAATGTATGTCCTCTAAGGCATCTGGGACATCCACATTGGTCTGCAAGATATGGCTTGTCATCTACGGCAGATCCACATTATTCTGAAGAGCCAGCTGTAACCAGTGGCATACCCTGATGCATCTGAAATGTCCACAGACAACTACCATATGGAAACTGATTCATGTTCATTGAGGCAATGACACTCGATGTGGATCTTATGGAAATTATAAGCCAAGGTTCTGCCAACAACCTTTTAGCATGGTGTTGGAAAATTCACCACCTATAAAAAAGTCTTAGTAAAAGACTATATCTCACATGATATTTGTAATACTTGATCCCTTCATCTGCATGAGGTTTTTCAGACATTTTAATTAAGAACAATGCCAAAAGGCTATGAATAACTCTATCTGTTTGCAACACTGGAGCCTACAACACAAATAAATGTTTAAACATATCAAAGTACTTCTTAATAATGGTTTCGAAGTGCTTCAATACTATTCTAAGAGTTAGAATAACTAGCTGTGTTATACAGTTTAATTATAGTGGAAACATTCCCATGGGAATGAAGATTTGAATGGCCTGCAGAATAATTATTAAAATATTTCTGACTAATGGACTAAATTAATTTTGTGAGACTTTTTATTTTATAAGCATTTTGATAAATGTTTGATTTTCACAAAGATATTTGTGAATCCAGCATAAATCCTCTCTAGAATGGTAGCTTCATTACCACCACTGTTACAGTATCTTTCTGAAGACTGAAAATTCATATTAGAATATGTTAGAGATGCAGGCAAGTGAATAGCCCTTTGACTAGGACCCGGCATGAGATTGCACTAACTGAACAGAACACCTGAAACAACAGAAAATGCTGAACATAACAGGTAGTGTGAGAAGCTGACAAAAGTTACAGACAGTGCCATGAAGGATAGCAAGATCTCACAGGTAGTTAACAGGGAGTTAACCTGCCAAACTGCAGAGGCATCTGGAGGGGAGCATTGGGGACTTTCTAGTGGGTACCATCTTGAAAGGCCAACAGCCCCAGGGTAACTATATCAGTAATGACATATAAAACTAAGATTACCTGGATAATGGTATCAGAAACACCAAATTTGGATAAACATGTATCTGAACTGTGACCAGTTGAGAAGAGTAATTAGGGACTGTTTACTTGGAAGGACACTGGTGTGGGAAAGGAAGGTATAAGGAAGGTCCAAGGAGGTCAAAGAAAAAGGAAAAGGGAGAATAAGGTATGCAAATAATGAGAGTGCTACTGCCTGGGTTTACCTATCAGGAAACCCTGAGTTTGGTCACTGCGGCTGGAGGAACACAATAAACCAAACCCACTTCTCTGACTATACCCTGAGAATCAATCCACTTCCATGTTCAGGAGGACTAGAGTAGTGGTGGTCAGGGAGATTTTCCTGGCCAGCAGGGGAGCACCCAGAAAGACAGATCAAGCATCCTGGTATCACTATGTTGATGTCCATTTCAGCTCTCATTGCATCAGAATTTCTCCACCACCCATAATAGAACAACTGTTTGCCAGTCACTATTTAAAAGACTTCAGTTCTCTAATAGTAAAGCCCAAGCAAATGATGTCGAAGGTAAGTTATATAGGCATATGTCATGTAGAGGAAACCGTAAGAAGGCAACGCCAGATGTTCACAAAATGAATCTAAAAAGTTATTGCTCATTCAAACAAAACAGGTTGCCTCCTGTAAACTGTGTTATTCTACATGTGACTAATTTTGGTATCATTATTATTATTTGTAATGAATATTCAACTCCAGTTAATTAACATCTAAGCATTAGTGTAGGATTCAGGATAGGCAGAACAGTCTATCCAGTTGCATGAAGACTTGAACCAGGATCTACTGGAGCAGAGTTTTACTGCAATTCTCACACAAATAGAGCTACTTTACTCCAGATTTACATGCCTGTAAAATGAAGAATATCTGAAACATAGTGGTCTAGTTTTTGTAAGCATAATCTTGCGTTTTTCTACTTTAACATTAAGAAAGTAAAAACAATACAAAAGAATGGTAAACCTTACATACTGCTAAGGAAGTATGTCCATACTGGAAAAGGATAAAGCTAATGTTGCTCCCCAGAAAGAGGCAACTGTGTTTTTTCAAACTGTCAGCATTCATGGAGGGCTGACATTCACCCCAGTTACAAGACGCTCTGCTGAAACTGTGTTACATGATTGTAATGTAATTGTGTCTGTCTGGAGAAGAAAGGGGATATATAACTCCAGTGATAATACCAGGGTAGAGCATCGAGAAAGGGGAAAGAGTGGTAAATAACTTAGACTGGCAGTGAAAATTCAATGTTATTTAGAGGCGAGACAAAGCAATGAGCTCCTGGGAAAAGAAAGTGACTAGTATTTCAAGTCTGCATTCAAACAACTGAGGGAGGCTCTCATTTTCCACCACTCCACCTCTCTCTCTTCCACTCAAAGACCATGCTAATGCTTCTTGAGACAGCTGATCATATTTTTATTTTTTTTGTACGCAAACACCACTCTTCAGCTTGGAAAGTTGCAGGCAGTAGTATTGGAAAACATGGGCTATATCTAACCTTAAGGTATCCCTGTGCAGATCTCAAGGGATGGGCTGTAGCAACAGTAACAACAACAAACAAGAGCTATATTTATGGCTTCCAGAGAGAGAAGCAGTGACAGACTAGATAGAGGAAGGATTGCCATGGCTGGGGCTTTCTGTGCTTGGTAGAATGCACAAAAAATAGAAAAAAGGCGGATGCAACAAAGCCCTACCAGCTGTCCAGAAAGATGATAATCTGCTAGTACAATATTGTGACAAAAGCAGTTGGAAAGTGTGGAGAACTCTTTGACTCCACACCTATAATAATGGTATTACTTAGCATTTATATAGTATGTCTCAGCTGCACAGCTAAAGCTCTTTACAAAAGATAGGGATCATTATCCTAATTTTGCATTTGGGAAATGAATACGTAGAGAGTTTAAGCCAAAATTGTAAGAGTTGGCTCATTTGGGGGTTCTGAAAAAAACCAAGGGATCTGATTTTACAGAGGCTCCAAGCATCTGCAACATCAATTAGAATGGCTGGTAGCTGCAGGTGCTCATCAACAAGAAAATCATGTTGCAAATGCATCAGGTTGAAGGCTTCCAACCCCTGTATCCCAAATTAGTGGATGCCTTTGTGAAAGGTAGACTGGCTGATGTGGCAAAGGTTACTTGTAAAGCTGAATAACAGGAACAGAATCCAGGTCTCCGGACTCCCGTCCTATATAGTACTATAGATTGAACTACAGTGTCTTCACTAAAATAAGCTCACTAAAATTTTAAAAAAATAAAAATAAATAAAACAAAAGAGGCTTCACTAACATAGCAGATGCAATGGAAACTTATGGAAACATGTTTGGGGGAGGGGGGTTTGCTTACCTAATAGTATCAAGAGAAAGGGATAAAGTGTGAAGCGTAAAGGAGACAGAAGGCTTAATTTAGGATGGAGGATTTACTCTTTAATTTATAACAGGAAAGATGGTAAACTGTAAGAACATAGCAATAGCATGGTTGGAATATCCAGGCTGAGTGACTTAGCATAGCTCCCACGGGCACAACAGCTGCACTAGCAAGGGACTAGCCAGATCTGAAACACAGCCTAGCTCAGGTAAAGGACCAAATTAGTGTAACTATTTTGGCTCCGATGCTCAAGCCAGTTTGATAGGAGTTGGATGGGAGTTGGATGAATATCACACATTGTGGCATATAGGTATTGCTTAATGCTTACAAAAATTGCATCACTATCACCAGACAAAGAGAGAAAGAAAAGGCGACATTTGCCGAAAATTAATGAAGCTGAGTTCACTAATCCCCTCTTAGATTAGAGACTTCCAAGTATCTAAGGGCTCTGGGAAAAAAGATGCAATTATTATTTAGAAGGCTGGGTCCCAACAAAATTTCCAACCCTGTCCCTATAATAATAACTGCTAATGCCCTTGCTGCAGTTTGCATCTGTTCCAGTGTGCAGCTCACTACAGAAAAAGCTTCCTCTTGAGAACAATCTCATAAGGCAGAAGCAGCTGCTCTTGTTCCTCCTGCTCTCCCTCTTCAATTCTTTGGAGTCGTGTCACTAAATTTCAAATGATAAGTTTGCTTTATTACTTTAGCTTTCAGTGGAGTTTAGGGACAAGTTGGTAGCAAGACTTTGACTTCATACTGTAATGCATGAGAGGACAGCCCTGGAGCCAAGGCCCAGCCCTGCTTCCTTCCAACCTTAGAGTTGTTTAACTAATAAAATTAATTTGCCTCTTTAAAATTTAAAATAAAGACAAGATGTTTTGATTTTTTCAGTAATCTACATTGGCAAAAATGAAGGGATGTTATTTGTATGCTGATTCATTTGGTGAAAAGCCAAACTGCAGATAGCTTGGCCTGGTGCCAGTCTGAGTTGCTTCATTTCTTCTTTTCCCCAAGCTCAACACAGGAAAGATAGCTACTGTGCACCAGTGGCTGGGCCAGAAATTTAAAGAACTGGAAGTATAAGAGAGAAAGAAGGGGCAGACAGCAAAACAGCCATCTTGCCACAATTTCCACACCAGGTCTGACTTTAAAGTATATTGTTAATTTCCTATAGCACCAATAATTACCATCATTTCTGCAGTTTTATGACTTCTGGTTTTTACACCTAGAAACAGTTTGCATTTATGTCTGTTACCATTTTTTCCAGCTACTAACCGGCAAGAAAAGTGCAGACTTAAATCTACGTGTCCCCAAAATAGCAAACACACAACAGATTAAACCTGTAACACACCATCAATTCTCAATTTTGCAAATCAATAACTGGACTGCAAAACACAGTATCTATGGCAAAAAGTAACACCATAGCTGTAAAGTCCTAATCTGCTTCTCTAGGAGGATATGTTAAGGTCTCCTCCTCAGATCTTCGAGGTAGATGTGCCTAGCCACGATCTTAAGTGAGCCTTTCAAGAGGCTGAAGGGCTTCAAAGCCAAAAAGCAATGATGTATTTGAATAAAAACTAGAAATTTAACTTTATGAGAAAGATTACAGGAGGCAGAAAAGAAGAAGAGTCCTTTCCAGCTCAGTCACTTCAAATTGAAGCAAGTCCTGCATGATGCATGGGTTTGTCCTTCCAGTCCTGCAGCCTGACTAGCTGCTCCTTGCTGCATTTGGTTGTTTCTCCAGCTCTGTGTTTGAGTTGCAGGCTTTTAGCTCCTGCTGCAACTTTCTCATTTCCTTTTGCCTATTGCATCCAGTGTTCTCCAAAATCTTCTGACCCTGAATAATTTTTCATGAGAAGACTCCCTCTTCTCCTTTCATGACCCAGTGTTATTAAAGGAACGTAACACAGAAAACGAAAAAAAACATCAATGCAGACATTATCCATCCCAAAGAGGCAAACCATAGAGCGGAGATATAAGGTTTAACAGTTTTAGATACAGCCTTTGCCTTTTGGCCACAGAGCTTATGTAGGGTGTGCCTACATTGTTGACTGGTGTATGGCACAAGGAGATAAGGACTGTGATTTGATTTGCTGCAGTCTGCAACGTTTCCAGGACTGCACGTTTACATAGCCTCTTAACCAGCAGTTAAGTTTGGACCAGTATCCAGTCCACTGTGCATACCACACAGGCATATAGGGTAACTCTGGGGAACCTTGCATCCACATTGCAAGTGCGGTCTCTGGGCAGTTCCCTGTTTTCAGTCTTAGTTCCAGCAGGAAATAAATCATTTTGATTGTACCAGCAGTGCACTTAGTTGCATACCACAGTATAGACAAAAAGCAAATTTTCACCGAAAAAGATCCCCTCCAAAACTCAAATTCACTAGACACAGCCATCACCCAACAGACTAGGCTACAAAATCACCCTGGTTATAAAAAATGGAAAGACAGCTGAGTCTGTTTGTCATAACCTTGCCTGTTTCTGGACTACTTGGACACCAGGCATCAGGAATGAAGAGGGTGTGTATTGGGTTTGCGTGGCAAGGTTTTGGTAGCAGGGGGGCTACAGGGGTGGCTTCTGTGAGAATCTGCTAGAAGTTTCCCCCGTGTCCAATAGAGCCAATGCCAGCCAGCTCCAAGACGGACCTGCCGCTGGCCAAAGCTGAGCCCGTCAGCAACAGTGGTAGCGCCTCTGTGATAACATATTTAAGAAGGGGAAAAAACTGCTACACAACAGCAGCTGGAAGAGAGGAGTGAGAATATGTGAGAGAAACAACTCTGCAGACACCAAGGTCAGTGAAGAAGGAGGGGGAGGAGGTGCTCCAGGCACTGGAGCAGAGATTCCCCTGCAGCCCGTGGTGAAGACAATGGTGAGGCAGGTTGTTCCCCTGCAGCCCATGGAGGTTCACGGTGGAGCAGATATCCACCCGCAGCCCATGGAGGACCCCATGCTGGAGCAGGTGGATGCTCCCGAAGGAGGCTGTGACCCCGTGGAGAGCCTGCACTGGAGCAGGTTCTTGGCAGGACCTGTGACCCCATGGAGAGAGGAGCCTGTGCTGGAGCAGGTTTGCCGGCAGGACTTGTGAGCCTGTGGGGGACCCACGCTGGAGCAGTTCATGAAGAACTGCATCCCGTGGGAAGGACCCACACTGGAGAAGTTTGTGGAGGACTGTCTCCTGTGGGAGGGACCCTATGATGGAGCAGAGGAAGTGTGTGAGGAAGAAGGAGTGGCAGAGACAACGTGTGATGAACTGACTGCAATCCCCATTCCCCATCCCCCTGTGCTGCTGGCGGGGGAAGGGATAGAGAATTTGTGAGTGAAGTTGAGCCCGTGAAGAAGGGAGGGATGGGGGGAAGGTGTTTTAAGATTTGGTTTTATTTCTCATTATCCTATTCTGATTTCATTGGTAATAAATTAAAATTAGTTTCCCCGATTTGAGTCTGTTTTGCCTGTGATGGTAATTGCTGAGTGACTCCCTGTCCTTATCTCGACCCACAAGCCTTTCATCATGTTTTCTCTCCCCTGTCCAGCTGAGGAAGGGGAGCAATAGAGCAGCTTGGTGAGCACCTGGCATCCAGCCAAGGCCAACCCACCATAGGGTGACAAAACAGATCACATTCATGTTCTTATGTAGTAATGAACACAATCTGATAGGAAGTCCACAAACAAAAGTGCACTTTGCAAATCTAAAGGTAGATAGTAGGCCTTTTTGCTGTCACAGTCCAACTGGATCAGCCCCATACCCCATCTGCCCATAACTAAAACCCCACACTCAGAAATAAACTTGTCAAAACTCTCTGGTGATTCACTCAAGTATTTGGGTAAAGGTTGCCCATTCTCTTCCTTTGGAGGAGAAATAGATCTAAGGCACACACAGTATTCACCTGAGCTCTTACAACAGAGCTTCTCAGCAGAATTTCGTCCTCAGCATTTCTAGATCAGAATCTGATTTCCCTGTATAAAGGAGAAGATCATTTGTTTGCTCCCTGAAAAGTGGTCAAGCAAGACACATTTACCAAACTGCTTTGTTCTAGCCAATCTTAGAGAAGATTGTGAAAAACGGATGGTTCAATACCCTGTGGAAAGCAACAGCTGCTCCGTGGTGCAGCCTCACAAAGGGAGCAAGGAGATTCCAGCCAGCAATGGATGGAAGTTCAGGGTGGGCAAAATGAGATATCTCAAACAATAATTAAGACACTTACCCCTCAGGCAGAATTAGGATTTTTAATGACTACAAGTTGCTAAGATACTAGGTCTGGACATAAACTACCATCCAAAAGACAACATTTGCAAAAACAGATGCCTTGCAAAGCCTTGCTGGGTTGGGTGCAGTGCTACAGAGACAGAAGTGGCACAGTTAAATTGCAGAGACCAGTCGGCATTTGGAAGCTTTAATACCTAAGCAGCTATTAATTGTGAGCTGGCGCACTATATATGTGTAATGATGTGTTTGTAACTAYGTAATATAAATCACTTATTTTTTCCTTATGTTTCCTAAGAATTACTTATAATTTACCAAGTAACTGCCACCAATATTTATCAAATTTAATTACAGAACAAACATATTTCCAGGGAAAGATGTCATCCATAAATATAAAACTAAATATATTGCTGAGTACAGGAAATGAAGTAGTATTTAATTACCAGCAATTGCTATAAGTAATTGTCAAGTGCTAACTGCCACTACTACAAATCTCATGTAAAATGGAAAAATTCATGTGTTGCTGCTAATAATTTAATTTACTGAACTTACACTTTTGCACTCTGCTTAGAAGAGAGGATCAAATAAATACAATCATTCCTTTACACAATGGAAGCTGGGTGAGTACAATACCTCCAGGCAAAACCAGAATAAATAACACTGCAGCTGAGAATGATAATTCATATAAAACTTGAATATGTGCAGTTGAAAACAATATAGATCTTTGATCAGTTTCACTGATCATTTGAACAGTGAAACTCATCCTACAGAAAGCGTCGTAAGCTACTACTTATGAGAACAGTAATAACTGTTACTAGTTTAACACCAAAAATAGTAACAGCAAAAATAACAACAGCAGCAGCCTTTGATTGTTTTAATTTTGTGACATCATTTCAGCTAGGACACCAAAAGCCTATGAGTCTATATGAACTTCTTCCTGATGTCTCTGCTGGAGTTTAAAAGAGTACCCCTTAAGCTCTGTGAGCAAAGTTTCCATCTGCTGTGTTACTAGAAATACTAAATAAACACTTGCCAAGCTGTGCCACTGATGTGAGAGAAAGGAGATGAGTAATAACCATGAGATTTCACTCAATTTCAGAAGTTCAATTATGTATGTGTTCAAAATCCTAGCAGTCAATTACTCCATCAGGTAACACATTACATTGTTATGGGAAGGACTGTATTTGTGCGTCCTCGCAGTCAAACACGCTTTTCATGTACCCATTATGTGATGGACAGGAGAAACTGGATGGAAATGAAGAGATAAAGGGAAGGTTGTTCACATTACTGTAAATATTATGACACAAAGGATATCATCTGGAATTTAAGAGAGTGTGAAAGACAGGAACCAGATGGAAAGCAGTGATGAAATGTAAGGCATTTCTACCTCTACGTCATTGATTCAAAGGCAACCACTCAGTAGCAGTGACTCATGAAGGTAAAAGCAATGACTCATCTTTATTTACACAATCTCAGGAATGCCTATGAAATTATCTCACATTCTGGATGTCATGACTGGATCCCTCTTGGGAATTTCAAACCTCAAAGGCTTGTAAGAACCATAGGGACCAGACTACTTTTCTTCTACAGATAGCACTTCCAAGCCATCACTGCAAACACCAATCCTGTGATATACATGCACATACATTATAGTACATGGTCCTTCATACAGATTTTCCCTCAATGTCCTGATTTACATGATCTTTTAAAGGCATTTGCAAAAGCATTTTTCTCGTTAGGCTTCTATGGGGTTTTTTATGCATCAACAGACACTCAGCATCTAGCTAGATGCTAATGCAAATTCTTTTTCCACAAAGCCAAGGCAGTTTACAGAACAGAGTCTGAACTTCRAACTTCACCAGCCCAGCAGTCTTATATGCAACACTTTTTGAGCTTGGTGACAGAATTTACTATGCATATTCAATATCCAATTCCCCAAAATACCCAAACAGATCAAAGCAAAACCAGTTTTTTCATACATAAGTACAGGAATATCAGCCTGTTTGGGGCAATTTCCAAACCAAATTATTGTTTAGCAGAATGAACAGCCCAGGTGATTTAGAGGGAAAAAATCTTCCATAAATTTATATAAATATTATTTTTCAAGCCTTCCCTTGATTGGAATGGAATAACTATTTATGCTCAAGCAAACAAATAAAATTAATCACCAAGAAGTTGTTAAATAATTGGAAAAAAAATCCTTACAGGTACAACATTTAGGAAAGAGTGTAAAAATAAAAGGTTAAAATGAAAACATTGTATGACTTTGCTTTTTCTGCAATGAAGGAAATTCAATTTATGCATAAAGCTCAGTGCCTGCTATGCCTCTCAAAGAGCAACGTGTAAATATCAAGCAGAAGTTTCTTTCACTTCCAAGCAAAAGTCAAGATACTGTGTGAAACAATGTGTAATTACTAACAGTATTTGATGTGACAGTATAAAATATCTAACCAACGTATGCTAACTATTTAAGCCAATCATAGGGCACTCTTCAGATATGCTTTCCAGGCTTGTTTTAGGAAAAGCAGACACAAAACACTTTCTCTTTTTTCTTCTGAGGTGCTGTAAAGTTCAAACACTGCAGTCATCTTTCCAGACCCTCCCATATCCCTTGCTCTCCTCTTAGAGAGGAGCAAGAGGCAAGAGTACTAGCCGGATTTCCTAAACTTAGGCAATCATGCTGTGTCTTTCTGCTAACTCTCTCCTCCTGCACAGATTTTCAATCCAGAGGTGTCGTGGTTTAACCCCAGCCAGCAACTAAGCACCACACAGCTGCTCGCTCACTCCCCCCTGGTGGGATGGGGGAGAGAATCGGAAGAGTGAAAGTGAGAAAACTCATGGGTTGAGGTAAAGACAGTTTAATAGGGAAAGCAAAAGCCACGCACGCAAGCAAAGCAAAACAAGGAATTCCTTCGCTACTTCCCATCGACAGGCAGGTGTTCAGCCATCTCCAGGAAAGCAGGGCTCCATCACGTGTAACGGTTACTTGGGAAGACGAATGCCATCACTCCGAACGTACCCCCCTTCCTTCTTCTTCCCCCAGCTTTATGTACTGAGCATGACAACATATGGTATGGAATACCCCATTGGCCAGTTCGGTTAGCTGTCCTGACTATGAGCCTATGCTCCCTCCCAGCTTCTTATGCACCTGGCAGAACATGGGAAGCTGAAAAGTCCTTGACTAGTAGACTACTTAGCAACAACTAAAAACATCAGCGTGTTATCAACATTATTCTCACACTAAATCCAAAACATAGCACTACACCAACTACTGGGAAGAAAACTAACTCTATCCCAGCTGAAACCAGGACAAGAGGCCAATTTCAATTAAAATTTGCAGAAGTAGAGCTCTCAAAGATATTAAACCCTTGTGGATTTCATGAAAATTGGTTAACTAGAAGAGAGACACATACATTGCTGTCAACAAGGGAAAGAGCACAACATTTTTTTTAACCCTTTTCAACATCAAATAATCTACCCAGGAGAACACCACAATCAGTGGTACCTGGTCTCCAATGTGTTTGTATCTCATGGCGGACTGACACTCTGGTCAATGTAACAGAGGGTTACAACAGCAGCTCAGCTTTTATTAGCCACAAGAGAATCCACAGCAGAGAGCACTGCTGAGTTTTCCCTGACTGTGGCAAAATCTTCAGTAAGTTTATGCCATTTATCATACATCAGAGAATATGTGTTCAAAATGTGCTCATGCTGGCAGCGCTCATTGTTGTGGAGTCTCTAGCATCTAATAAAGTGGCAATGCAGACTGAAGCTCGTTTTCCACAGAGTRTTCATAACCTCTCTCTCTCATTCTGACTCTCTTTCCCTTCTTTCTTCCAGGTGGAATATCAGATGTTTAGTAAAGCATGAGCTCATCTTGCAATCATAGTATACTTGAGTTAAATTTGTCCTTCAGCTAGGAGAGAAATCCACAAGAAACTTTACCAATTATGGTTGCTTTCTTAGGGAAGAAGATGTTTTCAGGAAGCTGAGTATCAAAAGTACTCAAATCATTATGTATGAAATAATTTATAACATCCTAACTTTTATAATGGTTGAAATGTTACACTATAGAAATCAGAAAGACCTGTGCATAAAATTCCAGTGATTTCTAGGCAGATACACACACAACACACAACCCTATGCAGCCTGTGAAGCTGTGAATGGCAGCCAGTCCAAGTTCTTCACAGCACCTGATTTCCTCACAGCTGCGAGGTAAGGATATAAAGAGCTCTTTTGACATGATATAGCAAGATTTCTGCCAATTGATTTTTTTTTTAATATTTCAGACAGGGGTATCAATTTTGCTTATTCTGATTTCTGACCTCAAACTCATTGGTCCTATCATATTTCTTGTTAGCAATATGATGAGTGGCAGAACAAATCCATCTTCTTCTGTCATGGTCCTCTGCACAAGGGCTGTGTAGGAAAGATTTTTCTTCTTTTCAAAAAAATGTAATTCCTATGTTAAATGAAGACCCCAAAATTTCTGAGGAATTGCACTTTTCATCCTAAAAATATAGCCTGCAAAAAAATCCACCCCGTTTGCAGGACATTGTCTATTAACTTTATTAATCCCTTTGTAAATTGAAGCCCTTAAGCAATATATGGCCTGAATTTCTTCTCACCTCTGCACTCTTTTTTTTTATCAACATAACACCACTGACAACAATGAAATCACCCAGTTAAAATGAGGGGAGAATCAGGTCCATGTGTTCCTATATTCGTCTGGTAGAACACATTATTCATCCACTAATAATCTGGTTAACAGTTTGAGAATCCTAAGAGTTTACTATGAATTCAACTGTGTTGACTATAGAGTCATGCTGCTTAAGAACTGTAGCCTCATTTTTTTCAGTTGCATATTATGAAATTAATACACTTCTTATCTAGGTATGATGAACACTTATTCTCTTGCCAAGCTAACTCTAACTTCTGATAGATGTGACAGTTCAAGCAAAACATTCTGAAACTCTGCCAAAACCCTGAATTGCAGAGAATGCAACTTTATGCTTAGAAGAATTCCATTAACTTTTTCTAGCTTGCTTTTTTCCCCATTTGTTTTCAACAGTCACTAATAGTAATAATTAGAAAACAAAACAGGAAAGACTATTCTCTGAATATGTTTGACCTGATTCAGAGTTGGAAAGCACTTAAAACCTTCCAGAAATCCTGACATTTCCCCAGAGGGCTATGCTTTTATATAGAAAAGCTAGATACAGATAATTCTAAATCAGATTTCTGTCTAATTTCAACTGCCATTGGAAAAGCACATTACCTTGCAAAACAATTAAGAGCAAAAGAGAGATTTCAACAATTAGGTGAAGCACTTTACACATCCTGAAGCAATCTGCAAACTTACTTATCTATTATGAGTCACATCTGTCCATCATAAGAGGAAAATACTTGCCAAATATGACTTCTGTTGTCATTTTTACAACACACACAGATAAATTGACAGGGTAGTGACCTATACTTAGCTTCATTTTTTCATTTCTTTCTGGAAAACTGAAAACAAGAGGATAGTGAAGATTCACTATGCAAAGTTAGTGGCTGTGGGACAAGTAGTTTGGGATTGGGATTTTAAAAAAAAAAAATAATAATAAAAAGGAAGGTAAATAGACAAACTGAAATTTTCTTAAGTAACATGTTTCCCAAGGGCATTGTTGTGATACTCCAACACAATACTATGTAGTAACTTGTAGAGTTTCTGCTGCCTCTAAGCTGAAGGACTCAATGTTTTAGCACAAGCCGCAGAAGTTCACAAATTAAGTCAAGACATTCACAGGCTCAGTCCCTAAAAGAAAATTTAACAGTTCTTCCATCTGTGTGTGTCAGTAGAAGACATTGATTAGTAAATCCCTGTACGAATCCTAGCCATGCAATAGTGCAGGGGTAGGTTTCACAGTGCATATCTCCTACATTATTGTAAAAATTAAATGGATTTTAAATCAAAAAGGTTTGTCTTCAATCTTGAGTTGGTAATCCACTGCAGAAAGTAAATTCTAGCAGTCTATGTCTTTGCTGTGAAAATGCTTGGGATAAACACATTTCTGACTAAGAAGTGTTTCTCTCACGGAAAAAATTTAATGGATATATCCTCCACCAAAGTATGTTGTTTTAAGCTACAGCACTGGACAGTCAACTCCTGTGCTAGGCATGACATCACCAAAGGCAGGGGGGAAAAGCAATAAATTCCTACAGTGTGTGCAATCACATGGTATCATATAAGCCTACCTTTACTACCAACTAATGGCAGTCACCTCACATAAGCAAGGACCCAAGGAGATCCTTTCAGTCTCCTTGGTCTGAGGAGGCCTCAGCTATGACTTGTAAACATCCCAGAACTGAGAAAATTTTCAGAGAAACTCAGGACACATCTATGTAACAAAATGAACCAAGCTGACCTCTTTGTCTGACCCATTCCTTGACCCACTTATGTAATAGGACTTCAGTGGTATCAGGTAGAAGTGGCTTAGACTGCTCTGGACTGCCACAAAGCCCCTCTGCATGGTGGCTCCTGTTATATACTCACCCATGACAGCAATGGGGCCAGACCAGGCAAAGAAAGTGTAGGAACTCCAGCACAAACCTGGTCATCGTTTTAGCCAGGGCAAGCATCAACCTGATTACCTGGCATGCCCAAAGAATAGCCGCAGTGCCACATCATGACGAGGAGCCCTCTGGGTCAAACAGCTGTCTGTATAGTAATAACAATCCTAAATCTAAGATGTATATCTTCCTGTTCTGAACTAGACTCTTCAGGAGCCTATCTCCTTCCATGCACAAAACCAAAGGAAACCAGCCTTCAGAGTCTGCTACCTTATGTTACAGAAAAATCAACACACCTCACATTTAGCCAAGCCACATTGGTAGATGACATCCTCTTCCTTTGCCCTTCCTAAAAGAGACCTCCTACCATGATACTCACAATTCATACCCAGCAGTATATAAGCACTGCAGTTTCTGGAGATCTTCACTATTTTTGTTTTTCCTCTGTTTCCTGCTGTTTGCAGATGGTATTCTATGCTGACACTGTGTCTGAAGTTTACACAGCTAGACCTATACAACAATTACACATATACAAAAGCCCAAGATTAGAAAGGACAGGTTTAGCAGTGTTTGCATGTTAACCATCCAAAACTTTCTCTCTACAAAATGAGAATATATATATATTCTGATTGACATAAGCTTGACAGATTTCCACCATTACATCTTATACACTGAAAATGACCAGGCTTTCAACTATTGAAGGCATTCAAATTGAAACATGCCAAGGTCTCCTGATCCATTGATAACAGGGTGCATCTGCCTGATAATCTGACTGTACAAATGCCACTCAGTGAAAGTTTTTGTTTCCGTTGATGCAAGAAAGCAAAGGAGATCCAGGCAGACCTGGATGGTGCAGGACTTTCTAGGAAGGAAGTGGCTGAATATGCTGTGATTTTGAAACCAATAAGTAAATAAGGAATGATTAATCATGCTGGGAAATCACTAGTCTACACTTAATTTCAGGCAAGGTTGCAATATCAGATAAAACTAAGGACATGTGAAACCTATGTATCAGAACTGCTGGCATGGCTTTATGAAACCTGTATAAAGTTACACTTTCTATATCATTTGACTGTGGATTATAAACAACAAAGAAAATACACAAAAGTCATGAATAAATCTCTTAATGTATTTCCACAGGGTTAATGACTCTTTCCAGTATCAAGAACAGCTGCAAGGCTATCCTGCAAAGTAGAAAAGTGGAAAATTATGTGCAAAATAGATTTTAATCATTCAGATTCAACAATGTTCATACAATTTAAAAAGCAGCTAGACATACCACATATGGGCTTTGCCCACTCTTGTTTGACATACAATTAAAATAGGCAGATTTTCTAGTGGAATAGCAACACAAGATTTTTATTTGACCAGCCTACTCTGCTTGACACTACCATCAAATCTTAACTGGAAAAAGTAGTAATTTCCATATTTTGCTAAGCTGATATTTACTGAGCTCATTTCTGCTGAAAACATTTGTTATGAACTCTTTTCATCTTGCAACATACTCTCCAATGGAAACCTTCAAGTTTTGGTTTTTGCTAATAACAAATTTCAGTGCATTTTCTTTTGCTGTCCTAGCCTTCCTTTCTTCATCAAGTACTCTGATCCTTGGAACGCATTTTCCAGCAAATAGTTTATATGGACAGAAATTAAATGAAGCTTTCAAATCCTATGTGGCTTTAGAAATCTCTATGGATTTTTGTGGTTCCAAAATGATAAAAAGGAATTCATTCTATTCTGAAATAAAAAGGTTTCAGGGAGATTTTGAAAGCAACAAGCACAAAAACTGATGTCAAAGTTTTATTCAGTCTCAAAGAATAGAGTATCAGCTATGGCTCTTGTATTTTATAGTCTCCAGAAAGCTTTTATGTGTTATTATTAAGTTAGTTTGTACTCATATCATAGTAATTGTAGCAGTGCTGTAATTTACTGTCTTGCCATGCTTAACATTTTGAAAAATTGCAAGTGGTCATTACAACCCAGTGGTTTTAGAATAGACTTGAAGGTGCCCTGTATTAGCCTGGGCAGTAGCAAGCCCCTGACCAAGATCAGGAATTAATTTAACTTCTACTTTTATCCACCTTTATTCCCTATATGTGCTCTGCATTTGAAGGTGGAGGAATACTACACTGGAAAATGCACTTCTGCAGGACCTTAACACATCCCTAGATCTTCTAGCTTATGACAATACCGATCTAAGTAACTGCCTATGGATAGATGGACAGAAGCACATTTTACAGTGACTGGTAAAGACAAGGCTGGTGTATTTTGCAAAAGCTTTTCATTTTTAATGAGCTATTCACTTTCTGTACTCATTTTATTTAATAGCTTAGCCTCCTAACTCTCTCTTCTCTCTGGTAGTGAATTACTTTCCAGAAATAATAGGGAATTTTAAGCACCATCATGTTGCTGGTATTGTCACTTGAAAATGTGGGTCACCATCACCTCATCACCCCATCCTGGTTTGCTCATTAGTGGCACTCTGTATGGAAAATCTCTAAAGATCATTACCACTGTAGTCTAAAGCCAATGTGCCAGCATAATGAAAAACAATTCAGCAGTTCCCTATGCTCTGTTAGTTGTGTTTGTCATAAATGAGTTGTGGAGATTTGGAGTGAATGATCCATATCATATTGAACCGTCCTTTTTATCGCTGACAATTGAAGGTGACTGAAAAGCTGGGTCAGTGTCAGACTGTATCTAATTGGAAACCTTTCCTCATTAACATTTGATGTTGACTTGTATTAGTTGATGAAATTAGGACCACAGTGGAATGGATTTTATTACACAGAATGAGCTGGTTGAGCTCTCTTCCATTTCAATGTTTTTTTAACCCCACCCTTCGCTGCTGAGAAAGGAATCCAGAAGCAAGGGAGCTGTGAGTGATGCAGGATTAAGAGGAAATTGAGTAAAAATGTCAGTGGTGCTCAGGAAATTGAAACCGTGTGCATATTTATGCCACATTTACTTCAGCAAATCTTTTGTGAAAATACTTCCTTATAGATCATCTGGGGTTATTTTGTGGGTTTGAATCAGAAGTAGGAGAGAAATGTTTCCCAGGTAAAAGGGAAATGGCAAATTTTTGGGGAAAAAAAGTGTTTGTTTTCTGAAAAGTAGAAATAAGGAAATATTTTTTATGGTTTAAATAGTCAGTTTTGCAATAAGAGAAAAGTAGCACTCTCTTCAAAAGTATCCCCAACCCTGAATAACCCATTTTCTTGTTTATAAGTTGCTGCAAAAAGCTGTTAATTGAAGGAAACCAAGACAAATCCGTAACACTAAAAATGTTAAATATAACTGCATAAGCCTACAGAAAATATGCAGGAATCATGCTATAAAGATAAGTAACGCACAACGTACTAAATTTTTCACAGACATTTGATGATTTTAAAAAAGCAGTGATATCTACGAATTCATTTTAGGAGCAAATTATTGCAGCTAAATTGATCATAGGACACTCTGATATAGGATCATGATGCCTATAGACTGTCAGATTGAGGTAAATTCTGTCATTACAGAAGAATAGGGTGGCAAGGGATGCTTAGCATGCAGCATTTGCTATCACAAAAACTCTGTTAAATGATCTTGTCCTCAAACTCACAACTCCTTAAATATAGTCTTTTTTTTTTTTTTAATTTCAGCAGCAATTCATTAAAATTGAATACATAAGGGATATCTTGCTCTCAGCTCCTTATAACATATCCTTAAAGCCCCTAAGTCACTGCTAATTATGGACAGAACCTCAGAACATACTGGAACTGAGATTTTTAAGATTAGATCTAAAAAGAGCAAGGGCTTTCTTTCGAAGCCACTTGTATGAATCTCTCAGAGGTTTTTCACTTCCATCAAACTCATGATTCATGACTTTTTGCCTCAGAAATCTTTCCAAAAATCAAAAACATGTAAGTGGACCCAAAMTTTCACTTACTTCTGTAGCTCAAAGGCGTGCCAAAACCACCATGTAAATAGCTTCAAGTCTGTGATCTCAGAAATTCTGCTTCTGAACAAACAGTTCCACAAACTGCTTTGAACTCTCAAAAATTGCTCAGTCTGATTCAGACAGGAGTCTGAGCTATTTTGTCAATGTCTTCTCTTTTTGCATTTAGTCAGAGATATTGACCAATCCTCACTAGGTCTTGTAGCTATGCTAATTTGTAATCGTAAGCACCATATTGTAATCATAAATGCCATATTATAAGAAGACACAGAAAACTGACAGTGTAAATTGAGAAAGAGAGAAATAAGTCAATAATAGAGCAATATCAAATGTTCTTTTAATAATACCTCAGTAACAGATTATCTTGGTATGTTGTTGAAATGTTTATCTTGGTCACATTTTCCTTACCTTTATTTTTAAAAAATGAAGCTAATAAGTTTTGGTACATCTTTTACAACAGTTATATGTTTACATTTTATAAATGTATGGTTTGGGATTTTAAAATGAAACAAAACTTTTATTGGTGTTACCAGAGAAAAAATAATAGGCATTTTTCATCTGTCTCAGCTAAGAAGAAAACCCAGAAACTTGCCCAGTATTATGAGAAACCCACATTATAAACCAAAAAAAATTATCATCTCATGCATTGGAATGTCAGTCTCATAGGTTATGCCTAGCTACCAGTGGACAGAATCATTTCCACTTGTTTTCAATCAAATATATTTTGATTTATATAATACAAATGCTTTTCCTACTCACACATCATGAGAGTAGACTTGATACTAGTTGCTATTTTGCTTCTAATTCTGGTGCTGCTGGGCTTGAATGGCTTGTTAGATTCATATTTTGATGTCTTAAAATTTTCCTCTTATGTTATAAGAAAACTTTATCCTAGCTTACAGAGGACTTCTTTGGCTCAACATAAAAAGACAGAATAAATAATCATACAACTTTAATCTATCGCCCCACAGCCAACACCTGGAGTGTGATGAGTATCTTGCAATATCAAGATAGGGCTTGGAAATTAACCTTGTTACAAAGAAATTTTTTTAAATCTCTCAATTTCCAAAAGGTATTTAAAACAACTATGGTGGTATTTAAATTCTGAAAGAAACAGGGGGGAAAGGAAGCAAGAGAAAATAAACTAAAAATAAAAACAAATGCAACATGAATGTGTGATGGAAAGATATGAGATTTTCACAAGTAGGTGAAAATGAACAACTCGCACAAAAGTAAGAAAGAGAATTCTATGCTTACAAAATAGGGTGACGTCCAAAGCAGAAACACTAAGAACACCAATGTTTAATTAAGTTATTTCAAAGCATTGCTTTGGAAATTGCAGGTACAGACACATCTGTTTTGATTCTTTCTGCCTTTCAATTGATTCCAGCCTTCATTTGGATATGACTGTATCTGATGTTTACACACACAAGGTCAACATGCTTAGCTTGCTCAAATCTGTTAATAATCTCTCCCTGTTTTACCTCTACCCTACTTATGAACCCTAATTACTAAGAAAACGTCAGACAGAAACCCAATGACATCCAAACATGGGCAGTTACTGGTTAAACTCACATGGCTTTCTTCCCAAACTGTCTTTCAATGACCTCCCTTCTGAGGTTTCAAGTGCTGTTTAAGAAGAGCTGCAGATATTTTGTTGGCACCAGACTTGAAATTCATAATGGGCACATTATTTGGCCACATTATAAAATAGCATCATCCATCTAACAAATGAAAAATTTTTAATGGGTACACTCTTAATTATAATACTTTGGAAGAGAAAGACATCAGCTGAAACTGAAGTAAGTAGATCATTCAATGAGATTTGTGACTTTGGAGTCCCTTTTCAAGTTAGTATAGGTAATTGGACTCGATGATCTTAAAGGTCTTTTCCAACCTAAATGATTCTATGATTCCAATTCCTGCCTACAGTTCCTGTTTTGCTGGGAGTTTATGGCAGATTTTCTTTTTTCTGGTATTTAGGCAAAAGCAAGAAAATGACTACTTGATGCTTTGGTTGTGATTAGATTTTTTTATTGGCATGACAGTTCATAATATTTTACACTTAGAAGTAAAGCGTGTCTCAGTCACTAAAGGTCAGGGAAAAGGAGACACACACATCAAAGCCCTACCAATGGATGTTTGCACTGGGCCAAAATGGAAGACAGAAAGGACATGGGGAAAAAATAGAAACTGAAATAACTCTTTCCAATCTCAAAATACCCGTGAGTCAGAAAAACACTTCACATGCAGCTCTACCAAGCTGTTACATTCAGAACTCCCTCTATTGCACAGATTCCAGTAAAGTTCACAATAAAACATGTATTGAACCAACATATTGCTGTTTTCAGCACAGGGTACACCATTCATGAGCTTTTATTCATTTCTCCCTGGGGTTACTTTCTTCTTCCTTTTCTCAGAAAGAAGCTTGGTGCCTTCTTTCTGAGAACCAGTTCTTGCCCAGGGACTGCTAGCGCCCAAGCTGCTGTGCTCTCCTTCTCCTCTGCAAAAACTTGTGAGTGGCAAGGCAGGAAACAGCAAAAGTACATGTAATAGGTATAACACATCTGTGCCACACATGTAGATATCATAGATAAGACATAACCGCCAGGGTGGTGGGACACTAACCACCTTCTTCATTCATTAAGTTACTTGCACCTCAGGTATGTTCAATAGGCCAGACTTTAGGAAAATGGAAGCAAATCCATCTATTACCAGAAACTTCTTTATATCAAAGCTATTACCACTCCTTTTTAATACATAACTTTGATTAAAGCTAAGCATAAATCCCATTTTAGCCAGGGAGCCTGACCAACTGTTTGCTGTCTGAGAAATAAGATAAATGAATATTCTGTCTCAGCAAAGACAACCTTGTAAGAAAATAGTCCATTATTACAAGTACATACATGTGACGCTGAAACCAAGCTGTAGGAAAAAGCAGCCCTTTGACACCCAGGAACACCAGAGAACAGGCTGCCCAAAGATGAATGGCAGACAATGGGTGTGAGATCAAAACATAACGATAGTATGATTGTGACTGGAAACTATTTGCTCAACACAATTAAGTCCCCATTTAAACACTAGAGAAAGCACTCTGAGTTTCAGCTTCAAGGGTAACATTGTTAACAATATTGGTAACATGCTACCAATAACTTACCATTTTACCTAGTTCTTCATGTGACCCAGTTACCTGCAGGATCTTACTGACAAGTCTGACCTGGTCTGATGTGGTTACAGTGTCTGATGGTTAACTTATAATAATAATGTTCCTGTGTTGGAAATTAATAAAAGAAATGCTGACATTTCTTTCTTTTTTTTTTTGTTAACTGAAATGTTTATTTGACAAACATATGCTGTTGCAGTGATATTGCAATGGAGTGTGGCTTTCTGGTATTTTACTCAGAAATACGTACCATGCCCTCATCTGATTGTCTTAATTTTGCAGGAAACAGGACTCTATCTGTATGGCCCTTCTGTGGCACATAAAGATGCAGCTGCTATAAATCAAAGAAATGGTGACATTACTGAAGGGAGAGAGAGCTACATGTAGCATTTTTCCTGACCTCTTTGCAAGAGAGTCAAGTCTAGAGTTTAATGAAATGAAATCTCTTTCGAGGGAATCCGAATGAGGCTGCCTCTGGAGCACTGTTCTGGGGAAATTATTTCAGCTGGCCTCTGAGAAGATTTACACCCAGGTCTCCGGTGTCAGAAGCTAAGGCAGGCTGCATTCACTACCTGGAGACCTTCTTATCACTTCTTATCCTAAGCCAGGAGCTGCCTCTGAAATTGCTTGAAGTAAAAATGTTTTAGAGACAGGAAAAGATATAAACAAATTAAATAAGAGTCCAAGATGACTATGACTTTCCTATCAATAAAAATGTTAGCCTACCTAGGAATTTCCTTACCATAACAGGGAAAGAGATTAAAGTTGTTATTCACTCAAAAAAGACCAAAGGATGCAGTAAGTTATTTTCTTCTTGTTAATACTAATGATTACTGTTAGTATTATAACAGTTCCTATGTTAGACACAACCTTTAGTCAGAAAACTGTCCTTCCTATAGTAAACTGAGATATTGAAATTTATTTTTCTGATATAGTTTTCCTTATGAATTTGGGCATTTTTCTTCAAACTACTAACTCCATTGATAAGAGAACAAATTTCAATACATAATTTGGTTATTGTTTAGCATAATTCAGTACAAAAATTATACTCAAGTAATTTTCTTAATTATTCAACCAACTGAACTATTAAAATTGGGATTAAAAGGAGTTTTGTATAAATAAACCACTAGCCTTTCACCAAGATAAAGCAACAGGTTCTTTTGTCAGATCTTAGCAAATGGTAATATTATGCCTAAATTAAATGTTTTAATGTATAACCCAACTTGCTTAATATTAAAGAACCACAACATCACACAGCTGTGTAAACATTTATTTGGTTAGCTGATCTTTAAAAACGCACATTTTAACAGTTTAATTGAAGCTGGGAAAAAAAATTAATATTTAGGGTATTCAAACTTCTGAACACAGTGATTTAAAAGGAAACTACCAAACCTCCTGATCTCTATTAGACAGAATCACCTATTCTTCTGCAGTACTGTAAACTGTCTGAATTCCTCACCAGAGAATACAGGCAGAAAGGTCAACAATTATGCAAAATAAATAATGGGTTTAGAACAATCACCATATCCAGCTGCTGCAGAGTAAGCAGACTCTCCAAGTCTGCCTGCCAGGTGCAGGCCTCTTTTCCCTGTGGGGATGACCAGGACCTTTCGGAAAATGATGCAGTAAACAATATTGCTAGATATCCAGGGAAAATACCTACCAATATGTTTGAAAACCTAAGGGCCCTAGATGCAGATAAAGGCAAAGATGGTTATTTATTTTGGCAGATCAATTTTATTAACAAATAACTTATTTTTATAAAATACATTTGTGTGAATACTACAATACAAACAAAAATTACAATCTAAAAATAATTACCTGAAAATTTTCAGGGTTTCTTTTTGTTGGATGAATCACTTACATTCTGCCCTCATTTACCTCCACTATTCAAACGCTCCAGTTTCTTGTCACTATTTGCGAGAAGTTAGTTGTATAGTTATAAGTACATGTATTTAGAGAATTAAACTCAAACTACCATCACATTAGGCATGCTGTTACCCTCTTTGAAGGGACAAAACCAGTTTTTTGTGACTTATGTGTTCAATTTCTTTGTATTTTGAATGATCACTTTCACAGAGAGCTCTTCATACTGCATCTGCTGCTTTTAAAATTTGCCAGGAAGCTTCATCAAATACTTTTGAATAACAATATATCCAAAGGAAGAGTGGTTCAATTAGGAATTCATATAAGCAGAAGGTTTTACTAAGATTATTGGTTAAATTCTGTCTCCTATAATCTCTGTACAGCTACAGAGTGAACCGTAGAATCCGGACCTACTCTCCCTCCTAACAAATGACTCCCTGAATAATCCTTCCCTCCCTTACTTGATTTTTTTACCTTTCTGTACTCAGAAAAATGAGGAACCATGGGCAGAGCCTAACATACGGTATATGGAGCTCTGCCAGTGCTTCTCTTTTCTAATTTGAAATATCCCTCCTGCTGTTTAAATCTTTGGTCAGCCTTAACAGTCCTCAGCAACCCTTAAGAATCAGCTGTAGTGCATTAAGAAATGAGTCCTTAAGTACAGTTAAAAGTCTACAGTAGAAGCTCACCAGCTACATTATTATTTGTATTTACGTATTGATATCAAGAACCTAAAGGCAGGAACTACAAAAGAATAAAGCATCCCAAGGCCCTTCTTGAACAAGGAATACGACTTGAACTGTCTATACAGTTCAAGATGCACAGAAATACAACAGCAGGTTTGAAAGTGGTGCTTTTCTCTTTCTGCAGCTGCCAAGCATTACTGGAAATGGGAGGTGAAGCTGGAGCAGAGAGGGGAACGATTAGAAAATGTTTTCCTGATGTTTCATGGCCTCTCCTCTCACTGGCTGCAGGATGAGCAGTGAATGAAAGACCTGCAGAAAGCCAGACCCGTGTATCCAGTGTGCCTGAAAATTCAACTTTCTTTGGAATTATGAGACCAAGCTCTTACAGGGCAAAAGGAAGAAGCCTTATCAAAAATGAAATACTGGAGAATCCAGATACAGAAAAGCCCTAGAGAATCATTCTATTATCATCCTAAAAATTAAATTTAAAAAAAAAAAAAAAAGAGAGAGGTGGAAGCAGCACAGGCTTAGGCATAGATCTAGGGTCTGTGTTGGATCACACCATCTAGATGCAAAGAGAACTAAAAACTATCTCTAAGCAGAAGGTTACCTAAAATTGTGAATACAACATTTAGTCACTGAGAAGTCAGTGCTCTTACTTGGTTTGGTTGCAAGCAAAAGCAAGTTTCTGGTATTGCTTGAGCCTGCAGTGTAAGCACTGGTAACGCACCAGCGTGCCAATATACCATCAGTCAGTCTGTCCTAGCAGGCTAGGATAGTGAGACCCAGTATGGCAGGGAATCATTGGAGTGGATTTAGAGGTGCTGAAAGAGTGTAACGAGGACCTCACATGTTTTCTTTCATTGTTAAGTATCTCTGTATTAATCTGTAGCAGTTGTTTCTGGACCAAACTCACTGTCACAGTCACTGAAAGTAGTGGTCTGTAGGATTTCCATGAACCAGGAGGAACAGGCACAGCATTTTCCTGAGGTGAAAGACTAATCAAGGGTAACCCTGGCTTCTCCCCCTTTAAAGTCAAAGAACAATAAAATAAGACCTAGAAATATAATAGGGAAAAAAAAAGCTCTCAGATGATATTTTGGCTGTGTGACTTTCCCCTGGCTTCAGGATGATGAGAACAAGCTTAAATACAGCCAGGTCTATTGTTCCCCTAGCCAGAAAATAAAGGTCTCGGAGCTAAAATGTCACAATGCTTCTTATTTTCAATTTTCAGGTTGTAGTCAAAAGCTGAGGCTGACATTTTATCTCAAACTCTCGTAGTTGCAAGAAAACAAAGGAAAAGCACAAAGGTGTGAGGAATTAAGGACAAAGTATCCCTCAGACTTGCCACCACAGTTCCTGGATTCTGGTTGCTCACAACTGTTACCGGGCCTTGTGCCACTCAAGCCTTTGGAGTGTGCATTGCCCATGCTGGCTGCAGCCAGCCTCTTCCACAGTGTCATCCAGGTAAGGAGCACTGTGGGTTCCTGGCCTTTGACCACATGCACAGATGCTTCTAGCTGCTGTGTCAGCTTCTTCTATTGTCAAAGTTAAATTTTCTTCCCATCAGAAAGCACTAACATTCCCCTCTAAGTGTCCCCAGGTTATATACTGGGTGTTTCATTAAATTAAATTAAATGCACCTTAGACACTGTGATTATAATAATTTTCCCCATCAGTTTTAAAGTATTGCACATGGAGAATATCCTGATTAGACACTAATTTGTCTCCCAGAAATAAACAAATACATGTTACGATTTCTTAAAGGTCTGACTCTCTCCCATAGTGAACAATACTGGGGCCAATTTTTTCATAAACAATTACAGTTTTGCTCAGTATAGGTATTACTTGCCTTTTTAATCCTCAGAAGGTTGAATCTTGCTCCAGTTTTTTACAATTCTGTCATTTTCTGATAGTGGGAATGAAGGAGAGAGTTAACTTGTGAATTCAAGCCTCCGGAGTAAGGACAGTGGTAAGTGCCACATTCATGCTGATAATCCAGGAAGTAAGCACAAGCAATTTAGAAAGGGTCAAAGGCATTATTCCTTAATGTTAACAGCCTTCACTCTGAGACCGAGATGAGACATTGTGACAACTATTCCTATTGCTGACTTACACATTTTTGGGGTAAGGATTTTAAACAAGCCGAGAGATTGCAGTAGTACAGATTTATTATTACTTTTACATTTATGTAAATTATTTGCACTTATGTCACATTTGTTATTTATGCCACTGTAATAGACACAAAAAAATCTTTGTGTGCTTGTAGCCAGTTAGGTTCTTCATGTAGTAGCTTTGACTCCCCATTCTTTTGTACAAGACGTCCTGTCCATTAGACACTATTTWGCCCAGTTGCTGTTATAGGTTGAATAGAAAATCAGGCCCTTATGTTAACAGTAAAAGTTTTCTGTAAAATCATTTCCAATACCACTTTTCAGTTTTTGAAAAGTTTCTCACTTAAAATACAAAGATTTTAGCTTAAATAGCATGAGAAGGAGGGAAGAAAAGAAGAGAGAAGCTATTTAAGTTCTGACAAATCAAGATATAAGTGGACATAAGAGGATAAACAGACAGATGCAGTGTGCCAGAATATTTGCTCATCACTAAGCATAGGCTCTTCACAAGGACGATTAACTAGCTGTTACCCATATTGCGTGTTCCCGACCATTTTCCCCCATTTCCTCCCTGCCTCAGTGGAACACAACACATGCAATTTTTCCATTACTCTTCCTCATTCTTTTCTTTGTTTTTTCTTTTTCCCAAGGCAGGTTTCCACATCAGGATAGCATGTAAATCTGACAACATAACCTTAGAGCAACACTTAGCACAGAAATGAATGTAGTAAAAGCGATGCATACCACAAGGCAGTCTTCTATCATTTGTTTGCCATGGTGCTTTGTTACAGAAAAAAAGGAGGATAAAAAGAAGAAATGGAAAAGTGTTGTCAAGGTCACCAACATTTCTCTGGTGCAGGATTTCCCCAGGTGAAATTATTTTAATTTACAAATTTGCAGAGATAAAAAAGGCCCTGCTGTGAAAACCACAATATTCACTGTAGCGTGTGGTGCTGATGAGCTCCACCAGATGATAAAGCAAATTGAAATCTCACACTTCTAAGACCTTTCGTTAGTGGGGGGAGAAAATCATGTGAAGAGTTATAATGTAGTTAATGGTATTGCAGGGCTGATCCCACTAATTTTACAATTCTGTTACGTGCATAGGTTATTATACTAATTAGCTTCATCTGGAATATTAGTCATCTTAATAGAAGGCTTTCATGTTTCTTTTTACTTCAGTTCTAAAGCTTGCAGTTTGATGGTTTCAGACTCCAATAAAACTCAAACCTCACGAAACAGATCAAAACTGGATAATTGGATTTTAAACAAACCACTCTGCTGTAGGCATGCCACCAAAGGGAAAATAGCACAAGAGAATATCCAGTAGTTCTCAAATCGAAGTAAACGGCATGTACATCCGAAGAGTCAGAAGAAAATATAACATGTGCCAGATACTCCTTTCCATTTGTTTTTTCTCAGATTCATCCTGCAGGGTGCTGTGATAACCAGTATCTCTAAACACAAAACCAGAGTTAAACTACAGAGTTAAGTTTTACCAAGTCGTGTCACCAAAAGTGAGTGGCTCAGACAGCAGAAGGCAAGCACTAGATTTATTTCTTCTCCTTGGTATTAAGGCATGCATGTAGCAAATACTCAACAATGAAAACATGTAACACCTCCACATGTGAAAAACAGATTCCTGAAAAAAAAAAAAAGAACAAACTACCAACCAAAAAAAAAAGACCCCTTTCATATTTTTTGATGACTTTTTGCTTCTTTTTGGTGTTCTTCCCAAGAATATTCTAGCAGATATACCTGGCAGCAAGCAGTTCAAAGAAATTTCACCACTTTCAGAAAATATTGCAAAGGTCATTCTAAAATTCAGAGAGTTTTATGGTTTAAAATTAAACCAAATTATGAAACAAAATCTTATGATATGCTTGAGTTCAGTTAGAAGTAAACTGTCTTGAATATTTACATTGACCCATTTGTGGATCATCTGGTTCCAAATTAACTGTGAAAGCAACAAATGACAGTTCCAGAGAGGAGTTATTCTTCTTTTCTAAACACCCTGTCACCACTTGGGAACTCCCTCTTTCTTAAGCTTTTCATTTGTTCTTAGTCCAAGGCTTAAAAACGCAAAAATAGAAAGGCAACATTAAATGACAAACACATCATAAGTGATGTTGTTACAATTATGTAGACTTCACTGACAGGAAGAATAGTTTAAAAAAAAAAAGTACTGTCTACACAGGTAGACAAGGTATGTAGTAGTTTTTGATAAAGTCTTTCATTTGATAGAGGATTATCTTTTGTTTTGATGGCTCCAAGTTTCATGGGCTCCAAAGAGTTTAGAAATGCCTCAGCTTCAAGGCAACTTACTTGCTGAGCTATATTCTTTATTGAAAAAAAAATATGAAAATAATTTTGATTTATTGGGCAATCAAAAACACAATACAAGAAGTGTTCAGAGCAAATAGTTTCTAGTTCAGCAGAAGTTCGGAGGCGATCTGGAAAATTTTCCTCTATTTCTGTTACTTTACTAAGGCCATCATGAGATATGTTTGAGGGCAAAGGATCCCTAAGGTGCTGTAACCTGAATTATTTTTGTTAATGCAGATACCTTCTCCTAATTATTTTTCCAGGACAGGAAATGGTGATTTTTCAAATCTGTGTTTTTATATTTTCTTTAGAAAAAGTGGTGACTTTAGGATCAATTTGACTCTTCCAAAAGTGGAATAATTTATATGGGCAAGAAGGTAATACCTTTATGAAAATATACACTTACTGCTTTAAAATGGTTTAAAAAAACCTCAGATAGTAACTTTCTGCAGGTTCATGGCTGTTTTTGTAGTCAGTGTCCACTTTTTTACAGCTATACCAATAGGAAGATAAATATTTCCTCAGCTAGACAAAACACTGAAAGAAACAAAACCTCTCTGGTGAATCCCAGTGATCACTCTTTCAGAACTGAAGGGGGCAAATGCCAAATAAGGGCTAAAAAATATTTTCAGCTATATCACTGTAAAATAAAGGATGAGGCAAGGAAAAAATCACAAGTATTTTTTTTGATCTTGAGAGTATTAAAATCTCTGGAAAGGACAGAAAACAGCCAGCCATTTGAAAACAGAATTTTGCAGTTGGACCTATGGTATTCTTCATTTGTATGATTTTATACACAGGGAAAAGACTCAAAAATAGCGTTTGATTTGATTTGTCAATGGAGGCTCGTAACTAAGCATGCTCATGCTGCTTTTGGAGCTCTGATGCAGTCAGTAAGACACTCACTATTTCAGTTCASTCATAGGAATCATTACATTAAAGCAAAGGCCTGCTGTTGTGTTTCTTATTAAATGGACATAGCTGTTCCTCTCATCATCACTGGAAGGTCTCCATAAAAAACGTGTCTGAAGGACACAAAGATATTTAGCTATGCTATGATAAGAAGGTGATTTAAGCTTCTTCCAGACTTGGGAGACGATAAACTTAGTATTCTCTTCAGAGTAAGTTATTTGGTCATGTTTATGCCACAGGATGAGATATTATTCCTAAAAACAATGATCTAAAAAGGTGTTGTCAGAAGTTAATAGTTTTATTCTGGACATACTGTATGCCATGTAAAGGACTGGTACTTGTCAGCTGCATTGTGCAAATAAAACTATGAGCTTTATTCTCTAGAAATGGTATGAAAGCTAGCCAATGAAAACAGGAATAAGGGTGTTAGAAGTAAGGACAAGTCAGTCGCAGTTCTCYGCTTAAATGACCTCTGGCTTTTCAGCTATCAATCGCTACTTCAGGAGGTTTTGCAGAGTTTCCTGTGAATAAAATAGAGTGAAGAAAAATGTATAGCCCTGACTTTTGGAAGTCCTAGATATTTCTCAGCTCCATTTAGAGATGAGAATGCAAAGTTCAGTCTTAAAAAAAAAAGAGCTTTGGTAAGTTAATAAATCTTTCCTTGTTAAGGTTTGTGAAAGTGGGAATATGGGAGGCTGAAGTTCCAAATATTTTTATACAGAGTGGGAAAATCATAGAATCATAGAATAGTTTGGGTTGGAAGGGACCTTTAAAGGTCATCTAGTCCAAGCCCCCTGCTGTGGGCAGGGAAAATCTTCAACTACATCAGGTTGCTCAGAGCCCCATCCAACCTGACCCTGATTGTTTCCAGGGATGGGGCATCTACCACCTCTCTGGGCAACCTGTGCCAGTGTTTCACCACCCTCAGCGTACAAAATTTCTTCCTTATATCTAGTCTAAATCTACCCTCTTTTACTTTAAAGCCATTCCCCCTTGTCCTGTTGCAACAGGCCCTGCTAAAAAGTTTGCCGTCATCTTTCTTATAAGCCCCCTTTAAGCACTGAAAGGCTGCAGTAAGGTCTTCCCGAAGCCTGCTCTTCTCCAGGCTGAATAACCCCAACTTTCTCAGCCTTTCTTCATAGGAGAGGCATTCCATCCCCCTGATCATTTTTGTGGCCCTYCTCYRGACCCRCTCCAACAGGTYYATGTCTTTCTTGTGCTGAGGGCTCCAGAGCTGGACGCAGTACTCCAGGTGGGGTCTCACCAGAGCAGAGTAGAGGGGCAGAATCGCCTTCCTTGACCTGCTGGCCACACTTCTTTTGATGCAGCCCAGGATACGGTTGGCCTTCTGGGCTGTGAGTGCACATTGCTGGCTCGTGTCCAGCTTTTCACGCACCAGTACCCCCAAGTCCTTCTTGGCAGGGCTGCTCTCAGTCCCTTCATCCCCCAGCCTGTATTGATACAGGGGGTTGCCCTCCCCTAGATGCAGGACCTTGCATTTGGCCTTGTTGAACCTCATGAGGTTCACATGGGCCCACCTCTCGAGCTTGTCCAGGTCCCTCTGGATGGCATCCCGTCCCTCAGGCGTGGAATGGAAAATATTTATAAAAGCTGGACAGTTGACCTTCTTTCTCAACTCTGTGGAAGAAGATTCTGTTTGGGTGATGGGTAAGATATGCTCTGTATAGTCACACTAGTTAAATGTGATCAAGCACAGGAAGATGTCTGTCTTTGCAACTGAAGAGAAGGGAACTGAAAAGTTAGTTTGCTTTTTGTTCAAAAGGCCTAACCTTAAAAAGGTACTCAATGTCCTTCACCCTCAAGGGACTGGCTTCCACACTGTTGAACCAACCACTAATTGCTTTGTTAGATTATTTAATTAACCCTGAACAAACTCTCTTAGGGGATGCAGCAAGGGACATTTAACCAATCTCCCTCCATGTGAAAACCTTGACTGGTGAAAACTGAGAAGGGAGAAAAAATGGCCCCACATGCAATTACACTGATTACATTTTGCAGAGTGAGACATACTCAACATAGTATTTAATTAGCACAAATGTCATTTCACCCACCTATTTCTGGATTAATTTAAAAAACTTGGGAGTAAAACCTGTTTTCCTTGGGATCCACTTTGGAAAGTGACATTGCTTTCCTGTCTCATTACCCCATCTATTTCTTACATAARTTGCTGCCAGCAAGAGGGGTAACAGCTGAAGGAGAGATGATGCTACAAATGTTAGCAGGATACGGGCCTGTTTGTTTCAAGTGACATCTCAGGACAGCAATAGCTGGCATTGTAACTGGCAGAAATCCACTCAACGATCTCTGAAAATGTGGTGCAGAATGAGGTGGTTGACAATGAAAGTGATTCCAGTTCTGACACACAGCAAGGGAGAATAAAGCCCAATTGAAGTCTATGATGCATAAGGTATTTTCAGGCAAACATCAGCAAACACAGCATATACTTTAGCACAGTTCAGTACTGAGTCTTAATAGAAACTCCCCTACAAAAGCCATTTTAGATTCAAGACAGGGACAAAAGGAAAAAAAGAATCCAGGCTAAGAAATGTGGTAGTGTAATTTACCTCATCTGAGCAACCTCATATTTTGTTGAGGAAAAAGAAAATGTTCTAAGATTTTCAGTCTAACCTTTGGTGGTTTTGGCAAGGACTTTGGAAACTGTTTCTTAATTTAAGAAGGAATAAAACAAATATGATATCATACTAGCCATGAAAGCTACTGTAAGATATTTTATTGGACATGGCTGTCTGGCTGGGGTGAACAGTTACCAAACATTGACGTCCATGCAGGAATGAAGCCCTGCATAATCTGAAAGTTTGCACAGCTGAATCTTTTTGGTAGTTTACGACATCTGCTAAATTGTAATATCCAGCATATGGGTCTTATTTGAACATTTTGATTAAGATATTAAGTATACCCACAAATAGCCAAGGCAACCATTTGGTGTGCACTTTGAAATCTGAAGTCCAACACACTTTTACTGCTTCCTTCTCTGGGTTCTCTTTTCCTTCATATTTCACCGCAGAAGCCAAAAATGACAGTGTCCCACGGACATGACATGTACTCACTGTCATGTGATTTTGAAAGGATGTTTTCATAACTGTATTTTTTAAAGGCTTTTATAGCACTGTGAATAACATCCTCAATGTCTGTTAGCCTAAAAACACTAGGAAATTTAGGGGTAAAACTCACACTATTGAAAAAAGCCTTCCTTCAATTGATTGCAGAGCTATGAAAAAACTCACAAGAAGATGTATTTCCACAGGTGAGTCAACCCAACCAATAGCATAGCAAGAAAGCAAGTATTTGGGGCAATACTGAAATATCAGGTGAAGGGCCCTGACCCTATCATTGTTTTCTGTTTAATTGGAAAGGATGACAGCCCAAGTACCTTAGTTAACCTCAGTTCTTATGACATCTCTCAGACAAATCTGCTGCTATTAAAACATAACCACTTCTTTAGGGTTTCAGTGGTCAAAATCACTATTTTAATCGTCTTCCAAAAATCTGTTGGAAACCAATTTCGATAGCTAGATGGAATCCAGCAGAGTGAGCACACCATCCATTGCAAAATATGTTTATCCTTGCATGAAAATCCGCTTGCTATTGGACTCAGATGTTGCTGCTGCCAACAAGCATGGAAGCAGTTGAATTGTGCCTATGCCAAGTAGTAGATGGCCAGGCATTGTGATGAATACCATTCCCTTGTGTATGAAAAAAAGGCAGAAAAAACAAACATGCTGTTGGAGTTTTTCTGATGTCCAGCCATGGCTACAGGCTTAAGTAGGCCACCATGAGAAATGTTTGTAAGGAAATCAGATATGCCAATTCAGCATCAAACCGTATCTGTGTTTTGCCAAGCAGCACAAATTAAAGCAGCCTAAAGGTTGCCTTGAATTCTGCTGGCAGACAAGCTATGGACACAAAGGCCTTTAGGGCCTTTTTATGCTCCCTTTCCCAGCATACATTTGTGCTTTCCAACCAAACCCTAGTATCCAGCTTATTAAATGTGGAAATGGTAGTGGGTAATGGAAATTTTTTTTGTGGTTTGGAATAAGATATGACAACCTATTCCCTCATTGGAAGACATTTGGCACACTGCAGTTTACAAGAAAAGTTTGTGTTATAAAGTAAAATGCTGCTGTGGTAATTGACTGTGGTGTAAATATAATTTCCTAATGTATTCCATGTTTCTGCAAACCTTATTTTTCTAGCTGGTCTTATACTTTATTGGCCATTAGAATAGAATATGGAGAGTGTCCTTTATTACTTCATGCAGAAAGATATTTCAAATTTTGCAGCATAAATCCTGTGCTATCCCAGTGCTGCTTCTCTGCTGCAGCTCAGTCATCTGAATAAGAAATAAGCTTATGCCGGTGTTAGGGTTTAACTAGCAATGAATTTCACTTTATTGCGATATTTATGAAAGCTTTTAAAAATGTGGTTAAGCAGAAACCTTCCATGTGGCTTCAGTCAATATTTCTTGAGGAGGAGGACTTTAAAAAGCTGTGGAGTTTTATGTTCTTTCCTGATACCTCACCTTCCTCTGCCTTTCTTCTCTTCAGCTATTTCACTGAGTCCTACCTTAGTGTCACAATGGCCATGGAAAGTTGGTTTTGGTCATTCAGATGCTTTTTAGCAAAGATGTCTCCATGTTACCTATAAGATAAGCAAGAAGATTGGAAACCAGGACCAAGAAGCCCTAGGCACAATTTCCAGGCCATTGCAAGTATAGCAATTATTACCAGTGGTACAATAGCTGTGAGAGTTGTTATTTGTCCTTATCCAGTTGCAGCTAGAGCTCTTAAGAACCAGTTTGTAAACAGTTCCTTTCCTGAGGAATGTTTCTTGGGATTGACAGGAAACTGGATCTTGAGCAGAGATTTCCAAACCACCCCCCTTCCTTTTCACAGGGGGAAACTGAGTGTGAGAAGAGAATAGAAAACATTAGTGCGGCAGGAAAATACACTGCGGTTGATTAATGACCTATAAATGCAGCAGAGGCTGCTGGTTTGGGGCATCTTCTGAGGTGTCTTGCACTGGCTGAGAACTCCTAAGTAGCCAGTAAGACTCAAAGGTGTCTTCCAGGGCAAGATGTTCCAAGCTTTAAATTATTTTTGGAGAGGAAAATTTCTGATAATCTAATATCTGAGGAAAAATGAAATTTTAGGCACAGTCTGGATTAAGTAACAGTTTTCTTTTCCCCCAATAGCTCTCTTCATTGTAGCCCACTTAGAGAGCCCTGAAAAACAGGATCTGTTTTCCTGATCTCCATCTTCCAAGGGATTTATCTTCATCACTGGATTTTCCATCCTGCTTACTCTTATCTGCTCTTTCTGTGCCCTGTACATATTATACTTCTGCCTGCAGCTGAAGAGGGCTAGAAAGCACCAGCCTAGACTTCCCAGGAGCTGCATGATTAGGAAACTCTCCTAACTGTGAGCTGTGAATGTGAACCCCTTTGTTCTGAGGAGTATATACAGGATCTCAGTATTTAGCCTGTAGAGGGAATAGTTTAGCCATCTGGTTTATATGCAGGTACAAAATCCTTTCCTAGTTTTGTATGAAAGTGCAGTGGCTGTTCTGTTTTGTGCTTAACTTGGCAACATCTACTTTATGAAAGGAGCAGCCTGAAGATGCCTATCACAGCAGGACTCTCAGAGGAGTTCAACTTAGAGGCTCCTGACACACCAAATGCAAAGCAGACTTTGTTGTGACATGTTAATCCAACCTCTGAGCTTCTGTTGTAAGAAAAATTTAGGTGCCACATAGAGCTCCTAAGAGCTACCCAGACTGCAAGACAGATCACAGGGCAAAGTAGTCATATCAGCAGGATGTGTGCACCACTAAATGCATTAATGAAGTCCTTCTTTCAAGGAACAAGGTAGTTCCTTGAAACTACCATTTCAAGGACTGAGATCTCTTCATTGCATTGCACTGTACCTTTTAGACTGAACATGCCAGGTCAGATCAGTTTCAGCTCAGCTGTGTCTGCACCACATGTGCCACAGTGTAAGATATACCACAACTTTATAGACAGAGAGTTGCTATATTTTTTGATCTAGCCTCTTCTAAATACAAGTTCAACAAACTTAATTTCACTCTTGCTCCTTTATCACTAGAAGGCAACTAAAAACCTAGAAAACTGTTGTTTTCAGCTAACACACACTTTCATTGTACCAAGAATAAATCACAGAATAATTTAGATTGGAAGGCACCTCCAGAGGTCATCTAGACCAACCTCCTACTCAAAGTGGGTCTAACGAGATCAGGTTGCTCAGGGGCTTGATCAGCCCAGACTGCTGACCATCACTAGAGACAGACTGTGTACCACTGTAGCATTTAAATGTGGCAGTCTGAATGATGGGGAAAAAAGTCACAGAATTTAGAATTCACTTCGGTTTAGCTTTGTTATATTTGCAATGCTAATAAAGGTTAAAAGCATGTAGTTGAAAGTCATATATAGGTGTAGATAAAACTTTGAACTCATGCTACACAGCCAAAGTCTTTGGAGTGCTTTAGAATATCTAATACATTTCCAAGAGGAAATATATAAAGTGATACAACCATAAACTGATAACTCCAGAATATGAGAGAGGAAAGAATAGCAAGAAAGGATCCACAACAACCAGCAGCTCTCTTGTTAAAGAAGATAGAAGTTCAGAATGACAGTGATCAAAACAGCTGTAAAATATAGAAACAGCAAGCACAACAACTAAACATTTCAGTCATGTCAGAAAGGTGGGGTGTCAGGGCTAATAATCTTGGAGGAACAACTTGTCTTCTGAGTTGTCTCTTCTAAGCTCAGTCTTCTCCATAAGCATCAAGTGTCAAGACAACTGATAACTCCACATCAAAGGATTTCAATGCAGGGAGTCAGTAATGTCAAAGAAATCTTCTGCAATCTTATGTAAAAGATACCTAAGCATGTACAGTAAGTAATTTTCTGGACTGTAAAACAACACAAAACAAATAACAAGAGAGCAACTACCACCAGCTGATTACTGGGAGCAGGCACTGAAACTAGAATTTTGCATACATGGTTTTCTTCCCTGAATCCTCTGGGATGCATTGCAGAAAGATGGAAAAAATTTGCCTATTGCAATAATATGTTCCCAAAAGAGTGATGATGTTATGTATTTTAAAAGCTGTTTTATTCCAAAACACTAAAACACATTCCAGTTTTTCCTGCTTTAAGAACACAAGTAAAATGTCAGTGACACTTAAAAATAAAAGCATCCATGGGTTCAGCTTGCTTCCACGGTGCATATTTGTTTTTCAGTTGTTATCAATGGATTTTGGATTGAGCTCTTTCTCATTCTAAATTCTCCTAAATGGGAGAAATACCCTAACTGCAGACAAAGGTGAGGAAACCACCTGCAGCATGTATTTAATTTTATATGCTTTCTAAAATGTTTGAAAAACAAACAGAAACAGAAATCTCAACTGGAAGTGCAATAAAATGGAAACAGAAGAGATACAGATACATGTTAATGAGCAGTGAAACCATCCAGAATGCCAGTGATGGTGTGAGTATTACAGATAACAGTAAGGAATGAGATAATTACATAGCTGAAAAGACAGTTGCTATCTCATATCATGAGGATATTATAAAGGGAGCTTCTCTCTCTCTTTCTTTCCTAAAGGAATATGCACAGAAAGTGGAACTCATCAGGTTAAGGACCAAATAAAAGCAAGCAAGCGCCTGGCCTGTCATTTATAACATCTCCCTCTTGTGGCAATCATAGTGACCTCACTTTCTAATCCGGTGGGCAATTACCATTATACCAGAAGAAGCACATACTTTTAAAGAAATTATTGTTCAAGTGATTTTAGTTTAATTCTATGAACAATTCCTAACCATATCCTTGGATCTAGCCCTTTAGTAATGTACTCCTTTCCAAACATGGCTGCAACTTAACTGCAATTGTTATTCTCTAGTTTCCTTGGTGTGCTTTTCTTTTAATGAATTACACAATTAGCTTACTTCAAAAAAGGCAGTAGGTAGGACAAGGCAGGTAGAATCAAATAATTTGTTATTTAAATACTGCTTTCCAAAAATCTGTGCCTGCAGGCACTTGCTGTAACATTACACTGGAGCCTAATTGAAGGGCACCTGTTGAAGCCATGGGCCTCTTAAAACAATTTATTTCTGTATTCCTGACTAAAATATAGTCACAAATACAAGGAGATTCTGCCTCTTATTTAACTAGCCCATAAAGACGTGTGTTTCCTGGAAGAAAAACAGCAATGGATCTCAAGCTGTAATGGCATAAAAGCTTCTGAATGAATACATGTTTGTGCCCAGACCAGAATTGATACTATATAGGTGTGATGGATATAGCCAGAAGAAAAAAGATCTGCAAGAAAAAAAAAAATGTTGAAATCTGATTTATTATATAAATCATTATATAATATTTMAAAAAATACCATTTTTACAGGCAAGAAAGTTCTCAACAGATGTGCATTGGACAAATAATAAAGAAGTAGAGCAGTATCTTACAGAAGTAGGTTCTACAATACAATAAGCTTAAGAAGGTCTGCAAAAAATAATTCTGAAGGGTACAGTGGCTTTCTTTGTGTCCGTTGAAAGTAAGAATATCATATTTAAATGCTGAAAAGACAAAGATGACTTCTTGGTGAAAGACTATCATGGTGAGACAGTAACAACAATATTTTTTAACTTCTTCTCTTATAGAATGGTGGAGGGAGTTAAGCAATTGTGGAAAGTGTTGGAAGCTACATTTAAAACAGCCCCCAAAGCTGCACCTTGTCCCTAGGTATATGTGCTTGCAACAAATACAAAAATAGTAGAGTGAAGATACTGAGAAGCACATATTATAACAGGACTAGAATGTGAGAAGGGAGCACAATTCCTGTTTGGTGGGCACAGAGTTTCTTAGGTTTTAAAGTGCCTTGTGTATATATTCTGTTGCAGCTGAGAGGCCCTTGTGCACATCCATAGGGTTTTCTTAACAGTATTGTTCATTTGCAAAATACCTTTATCTAGTAAATTTAATAAAGAAACAAGGATAAAAATTTCCCCTTGAGGGCTGGATTAGCTCTTCCTACAGCTCAAGGATTGTCTTTTATATTTTTACTTTCTTTGTTTCGGGCCTGGATGAAGAGTGCCAATGGTGAGAACTTCGCTGAAAAAATTATTTATGAAGTGAAACAGATTTCAACAAAACAGCACATTTAATAAATAGTAGGAATGTGTTCTTTGAAAACTCTCCATCTATTTTTTTTTCCTATGAGTCAAGGAGAATGAGAATCCTCCTTCCTGCTGGCTAAGTCCCTCATTTTTCACTAAGCACAAGTGTGCTTGGGCTCTAATGAAGAAGAGAGGCTGCCAGAAAAAGTCTTTGTGACTTTCCAGATCAGACATACACTGTGAAAGGTAAGTTAAGAAGGGACAACTTTACTTTAGAGCTGCAGAGGCTCACGTCTCCAGAGTTTTGCTAAACTCCTCTCTCACTGACTCACTCACATCCATGCCCTAGACATGTCATTTCTGCTACTGACATTCCGGAATGCTGAAAAGGCACAGTTACCTTCCTCAGATGTGCATCCTCAGAGTATATCCACAGACAAAAGTACTCTACATTGCCTAATTAAAGCATGAATTGTACCCTTTAATAGGTTAGAAAAGCAGTCTTAAGCAAACCAAGGAACTTCTCCTTTAGACGCTTGTAGTAGACCAGAGCTGTCCATCTCGTGAAAGTGGATTAAGTACTGATTTTCATACAGCCTGTTTTATGGTGCAATTTTTCTTTTTGGATTCAGAAAATTCCTTCATTTCCTGTAATTTTTCACACATGGATGAAGTACTTTYGTCCTCAATCACAAAATATTTCTAAACAGTAATTTCTAAATAGCAAAATTTCACAGCACACTGTCAGTACTCCTTGAGTAGCACATATTGCACTTTTAGCTTTCACTTCTAAATACTTTTTCAGAGAGAGGAACTGATGGGATCTCAGTTCTATCTTTGCTCCAATCTAATTCCCTTTCCAGCTCCTACATTTTACCAGAAATTTGGAGATGGCTCTCAATAGTCATCTTCAGTCCTGTTCTGGGTTTACCAGGAGAGATTTGCTACACAGCTACAGAAGATGAGCACATGAGCACACACAGAGGAGAAACAAAGAACATCTCAAGAGCCCTAATGCAGAAAAGGAAGGTATCACTTCTGTACATTTCTGCCTCAGCATTTAGTAGTTGATATCACATTTTAGGACACCCAAAATATCTATCAGGACTTAAATGTTTGCCGGGGATGCAGAAACAAGTCCTTTCATCAGCACTAAAATTTCTTGTTTGGGCAGTGTTTCTTATGTCATGTAATCCAGTTATTTTGATGTTGTTTTAATTATTAGGGTTGGCAAGCAAATGATCCCTTTAATTATTTAGACAATTATTTAATTTTCTGTTTACTGCTAGTTTTGTTTTTCTGCTAAAATGGAAAAAAAATCAACCTAACATTATACAGCCATTTAGTCTGCACAATAAAGAATGCCTGAAAAACGGAATGATCTAATTGGCTAGAGTGTAAAACAGCAGAATTCACCACTCAGAGCTTATTAGCCTGTTCATTTAATTAAGATTATGCAAATTCTTTGACAGAAAGTAACATTTTATAATAAAATTGCATTCGCTTATTCAGACATTCCACTGTTTGAATTGTACTAGAGGATGTTCATTTAGGACAAGCAGCTTTGATCATAAATATGCACTTATTCATGCCCTGCCATGTCTTATTGATTAAACAGAATATTCTTCCCCTCGTTAGAATGAAGTTGCAGTTCAACGGTTTTAGAAAAACATCCGCTATAAGAAATTGCCAAAGCAAGTGTGTAGTGCACTACAACCTCCTGAGAATTGCATACAGCAAGTGTGTAGTGCACTACAACCTCCTTCCAAAGCTTCTGTGGGGGTTATTGCTGAAAAAAGAGTGTGTGCTGTATGTGCTGCAGTTGAAATTTAATAAATATTTGAAAAAAAGTCTGCTAGAAGACAAACGTGCACTATGTCAAACACCATGAAATCAGCAGGCAGGTCTCCATCTGTTTGTTTATTTATTTAAACATATCATGATGTATTTCATCCACAATGTGCAACTTACAAGTGAAAGCTTTGGCTCGTATCTCCTAACAGGACTATTAACCCTTGCACTATATTAAAGAAAAGCAATCCCAAAATGTAGTAAAAATGACTGAATCCCAGAGACCTGTTACATGAAGTAGAGATATCTCTGATGGTTTTTGTGTATAAATTTCAGTAAAGATGTCTGTGGGCTTTTTGCAGAAGTAAAGAATACAAAAATTCTCTCTGTTTAGATGGAAGGTTTAGGTTTGGGGGGATTCTTCCCCTGCCCCCGCCTTCTTTTTTTCTTCTTTTTCCTAAAATCTCTGTGTGATTTAATGGTTCTCTGAAGCTCTCAGCAATAATTCCTCCTATGGCAAGTTCCAAAATGGAAACCAAATGTCTCCTGAGCCTCAGATAGAATGCACTGAATAATAAAATAAAACAAGGCTTTGCACTCACACAGCAGTCTCTGAGGGTCTCAAAGAATTTCAAAAATAAATGAATTCTCACAGCACCTTAGCAAGGTGAGTAAGAACAGGAGATGGTAACAGGATTATTATCCCCATTTTGCTAATATAGATACCGAGATAGGGAAGTTGAATAACCTGCGAAGCTTGTGGTACATACTCAAGAGAAAGCAGATCTCATGACTCCTGGTTCTAAATATTAACACAGAGCATTGCCAATGGCTAGCCAAAGTTTTCTAACCTCCAAACCTTATGAAATCTCTCCTGAGATATCATATAACAACCAGAAAGCGAGGGCATGATCCAAAATGCATTAATGTTAATGGGAATTTTTCTACTAGAATAAACACACTGACGTCTGAAGATTTTCCTGAGCCTTAGTCAACCCTAATGCTACAAAACTGGAATAGGTTTTGCCACTTCCTGCCACACTGCCAGAAAGTAATCTAATAATTGTCTCTCTTGCAGGGTTTTGGAATTACTTTTCTAAGCACTGGTCAGAGCAAAACAACAGAGCTCTTGAGAGTGTTCGTGTCCTCGTGCCTGGCATGGCCAGCTCTGCTCCAGGTGCTGTGGGTAGGCAGTTGTTACTCTGGGAGGCTGCAGGCCATGAGAGATGGGTTTTTTTCTGCATTGTCTTTGAATACAAAGAAGAGCATTATTCGTCTTGTTAGCCATAGATGTATTCATATGTTTTATGCTGGCTTCTCACTTATAAAATGGTCACCAAATAACACCTTTCAAGAGAGCTAAGAGAGTGTCACAAACAAAGAGAAAACAGCAGCTAATTTCAGCATTGGATCAGCCCTGCTCTACACCATTCACTTTTTAATATCTACCTCTTTTTTGTTTGGGCTTTTTTTGTATTCTCTCTCTCTCTCTGCATGACAATGTTACACGAGTCCAGCTCAGAGGTAAGAGTGCCACCTATTGAGTCCCTGGCAATATTTGTCATCATCTACAATGGAAACAAAAGCTTACATATCATTTCTTATGATGCATCTGCATATAACAAAAAGATAAGCAATGTCTTCCCGACTGAMCCCAAGATGGTTATGTATTCACAGAAAAAAAATACATGATGAAGATTATAAGAAATGGTGTCTCCCTAACAAATACATCTTCAATTTTTTTTTTTTCTTTAGAAAATAAGGAAAGGGGAAAAATCAAGATACAGAAAAAGGTCAAGTACTTACGATAAAAAACAATGCCTCTAATAAAAGAGCAGTTTGCTTAAAACAGTTCAGTTATAGTTCAGGGTAAGTTTGTCTCCTGACTTGACCCAGAGAGAAATTTTTCCCCTCATCATATTGGGTAGTCATTATACTAATTAAATACTTTACTAAGCCAGGGTGTGCTAGATGTCACCTTGGAAACACTTCAAACAGTATTGCATAATATAAAAGCTGAATATAAGGCAGCCACATTATAGGGTTATATTACAGAATGAACTAGCTTTTCTTTTTTGGCAGCAAAAATGCAAAGACAGTGCATATTTTTAAAAACTGCTGGAATCTCTAGAAAGTAAGGAAAAACAAAAAGACTTACAAGAACACTGATGATATTTCCACTTTATTACACTTGCATATGAATCGCATTTTCCTGGCATCCCGAGCAATGATGACATATGAGAACCATGTATATTTTTAGAAGAGTTGTATTATTGTTGACTTGGGTGTATATACTGAGTTTAATCAAGAGAAATCCTACCCATATTATATGTTTCACTTAATGGGTACTAGCTAGACAAATGAACCATTTCCTGAAATGTGCAGAAAAATAATCAGATGAGAAAATTTTCAGAAATTCCATCAGTACACGAACACTTATCTCCCCAGACCAGGGAATAAATGTGTGTACTTCATTTTAACTGTCACTGAAACAGTCCTTTTATTTCCTTTCCTTTTCTGAGCCATGGTGCACTATTACCTACTGTTGCTCCAAACCATAGTTTATGGACAGTATCTATGTTGGTGACCTGAGAGAGAGCTCACATGGTTAGGAAATACAGCATGAGGAGAAAAAAACAAATAAATGCATTCAATTTAGCAGCAAACAACACCCTGAACTAACCAGATCTTGATCACTTTTCAGGATCAGTCTCTCTCTAAGAGCAGTGATGTGCGAGAAATGACAGAGGGTGAATTCTGGTAGCATTATTCTGGTGTCAATGTGAGCATTGCTTCCCTGAAACAAATGCAGGGGGGAAAGAAATGCTCTGAGGAAGCCGGGAAGGAGTGGGAGTAAATGTACATGTAATTATTGCCCCCAAATGACCACAGTGATGATTTGATAACCCCACAGTAAGCAGGCAAACATGAACAGCTGTCACAAACTCCAGAATCTGAAATATCATGACAGAGGGGTGGATTCTCCCTCAGAATGCAAATATATGTGAGCACAGGGCAGACAGCAGACATCCTCAATCCAGGGATGTCTTTTCTCAATGTTACTTAAGCCAGTCTGCTAGCATTCCTAGGAGAGCTGCGAATCTGGCCAGCGAGCTGTGCAGACAAAAATCCCAAAAGCCTGATCAATAAACCTTGTCTACATATGCTTACTTTATTCCTTGCCCTTCAGAAGCCAGACTGCCCCAAACTCCCCAGAGGTACAAGGAGATAGCCCTTCCTTGTGCTGTTTTAAACCAACACAGTAATTCCTTCTGTGGATTGATGAGCGAATAAGAAAGTTTAATTCCCACAACCTTATTCACTTCTCAGAAAGGTCTGAGACTCCTATACATAGGCAAGAAAATCTGACTTCATAGGAATTGCTGAAATTACTCTGAGGAATCTTTCTCTACCAGAGGCATCACGGCTGCCTACAGCTCCCCCTGTTGGAATGTCTGACGTACCTAAAGGTTTGAACCCACAGTACACCCAGGATGGCCAGATGCTGCCTTTCTACACATTTCTAGTTTCTCTTCATCTATCAGTGACATACCTCTGGATACAAGGTGTATTTCTCACTTTGCACACAACAGAGATTTTTCCTACTCATCCTCACTTCCTGGACTTCATGCAATTTATAAACTGGACACTGATGTTAACAGGATGGATTGAAGAAAGGTAGGGAATATTTGTTGCACAGGAGCACTCAGCATTACTGCCTGTAATGCTGCTGAATAACTCCCTTTCTCCTGACGGAGTTTTGAGCTTGCATTTTGGCAGCAATCACAGCAAGGTAAAAATCACTCCAAGTAAGGATGTAAGAAAAAAAAGAAAGAAAAGGAACATGTCAAACAAAACATGCCGTTTTAATTTAACACAAAAGTCCTTTTAAGGACTCAGGGTTAAAATCACTCCAAGTAAGGATGTAAGAAAAAAAAAAAAAGAAAAGAAAAAAGGAAATATGTCAAACAAAACAGGCTGGTTTATTTTAAAGGAAAGTTCTTCTGAGGGCTCAAGGCCTGAGCCTCTGTTAGGACTGCTACACAGACTGGACAAGTGCCAATATATCAGGTTGCAATAGGCCATTAGAAGGGGCTGAATATGGATAATCTTCCCTAAGGGCTGAGCAGAGTCATACTGCCTTGATTACTTTTTTAAATTTAGATTAAAAATCTCTATAACAGTTGCAGACTAATTGGAAAAAGACTTTAAAAGAGCTTTAGGAAATCAGGTAAGAATAGTTTTTATTATTGTCGTGCGCAGCAATTGCTGTAAACCTCTTTCCTCCTAAAGGATGGGGAGTCAATCACTAGAAACTCTTACCAGAACAGAAAACCAAACCTTGTCCCTTATAGGATTTCATCTTTTGAATGCTTGTTTCACTGTGACCGTTTTATTTCAAGTCAACATTGGAGAGTGTCCTGGTTATAGAGTTAATTTTCATCCTAGCAGTTGGTATAGTGCTGGGTTTTGGATTTAGTATGAGAATAATGTTGACAACATGCTGATGTTTTTAGTTGTTGCTAAGTAGTCTACTAGTCAAGGACTTTCAGCTTCCCATGCTCTGCCAGGTGCACAAGAAGCTGGGAGGGAGCATAGCCAGGACAGCTAACCCAACTGGCCAACGGGGTATTCCATACCATGTGACGTCATGCTCAGTATATAAAGCTGGGGGAAGAAGAATGAAAGGGGGAACATTCAGAGTGATGGCATTTGTCTTCTCAAGTAACCGTTAGGCGTGATGGAGCCCTGCTTTCCTGGAGATGGCTGAACACCTGCCTGCCCATGGGAAGCAGTGAATGAATTCCTTGTTTTGCTTTGCTTGCATGCGCAGCTTTTGCTTTACCTATATAAACTGTCTTTATCTCAACCCATCAGTTTTCTCACTTTTACTCTTCCGATTCTCTCCCCCATCCCTCCTGGGGGGAGTGAGTGAGAGGCTGTGTGGTGCTTAGTTGCTGGCTGGGGTTAAACCACAACAGAGAGCAAAACAACTGTTGGAAAGGCCGGTCTCTCAGCAGTCCACACACTTGCACAGTGCTGTTAAAAACCAAGTTAGCTCCACATGTAGGTGACTAGCTACTGTAATCATAGGCCCAATTTGCTGAACTTTGGAAAAAATGTTAGTATCAGTATTTTATTTAAAATAGAGAATGTTTCTGATTTAGTTTGAGCATTCTTCCACAGTGTTGTGATATGAATCCCAGCATTCCTTGCTCTTTATCACTCCTGATTAGTAATCCGTAAACCAAAGAAATTACAATGCTGATTTGAGCTCTGGAACTCAAAGGTGAGGTACAGCATTAAAGACCCCAACCATCATCTAATTTCTAGGAAGAAACCTAAACATAACTGTCCTATGCAACAGTAGCAACATGTTAATGCACAAAAACCAGGGTATGAAACTGAGAAAGAAATAAGAGGAAATCTCATCACCAAAAATGGTTAAAGACCCAAGTGTAATCAAAATTCACACATATGAGAAGTAAATCAAACACTGATACAGAAAGAAAGCTAGCAGAGGCTCTCACCGACTTCTTTCCAAGTGAATTTGCACCCGAGTTTTATGATAGCAGTGCCTCTGCAATCACTCTCAGTCTCAAGGAGTTACACGATTTAGGCTCTAACCTATATTGTATTCATTCACAACGTTAATGAAAGGTTTGCAGAGGTAGCTACAGGATCCATGTGATTCATTCAGATATGTAATCAGATCATTTTGTTTTCAGGGAAATATTATTTGGGGAAAAAGATTGATATACTGTGATTTGTATATTCTTTTAAGGGCAGGTTTTCAAGTGCTCAGCTCCCACAGCTGGGGTTACATTTTCAAAAGTGCTCAGAGTTCATTAGCTCTATTGTCATTTCTTTGATCAGATTTTTATATAAATATATATGTATGTATTCTGAATACCACTTGTTTTAAGAACCTGGACACAGCTCTGTATGTTCAGTCTGTGAACATGGAGTATCACTCGTATCTGCTGCCTAAAGGTTGTTCAGAACTTCCTCTCAACACAGTATGCTCATCCTGTCTCTATTTTTATTGTGTCGTACAGAAAAACAAAAGCTGACACCCTTGTATTCCCAAAGAGCATCTAAAGCACCTGGAGCCATATTCTAAGAGAGGCTGAGAAAAAATAGAGACCTCCATGTGTGTGTCAAGATTGATTCTGAAATAATATAAAGGCTGTAAAGGGATTTACTGAGCAAATCAAAAGAAGGCGGCAAATTCTTTAGACTTACTAGACTTTCAGAGCAACTTGGTCCCTCACCCAAGACAGCTATTTACAATTCTTGGCCCTTGCTGGAGGTGAATGTGTCTCAGCAAATGCTGCTCAGAGTGTCCCCTATAGCTAGCATCTGGTTCCACTGTAGACTTGTCTACTAAAAAATGAGCAAATGTTCACAAATCTGGAACACATATTCAAACAGACTCCAGCTAGCTTTAAAATTAAGCAACTCTCTCATAACGTTCACTGCACATATTTGGGAGAATGCTGTGTTTCATGACAAATATTGACCATGTCATTTGACTAAATTCAGCAATGTAGTCCCTTTGTATGTTTTAGGTCCCTTTTACATCACAGTCTCTCATACCTTATATCAACAAAAATAAATTTGCCTATTTGAATAGTAAAATTGCAACCAATTTATAGATTTTTGAGCTTCTCTGGTGTTAACTCCTTCTTCATAACAAACCGATTTTTAAATTGTCATTGTTACTGAATATATAGAATGACAGACAGAAGGATCATCCTTTTTAAATACTGAGACTTAATACTGACTAGAGATGTTTTCTAAATAAACTTTTGCCTTTCTGTTTCTGTTTTACAGTTCAGTCATACCATAAGGAAAAGACTAAGGCTAGGGAAAAGTATCAGCACATTTTTAGTCTGTAATGCCATTATAATGATATAATGGGAGAGATTACTAAGAGGAGTTGTTTTTTAAACCTATACATTCAAGACAGTCTCAGTTAAGTAAAATGAAATTGCTACATTTCAGGACTCTTGGCGAGCCAGAAACTTAATTCTCATTTTTATTCTGTTTTGGAAGCATAAAGAACTGTCAAAAAAAGACATCAATTAGTATGAGTTGACACTGGACCCTAGACATTTCTCACCTTTCTGTAGTAGATTTCAATTCTGATGCCTAACCCACAGCCAACTGATTTTAGATATGAAAAGAAAGGTAGATATAAGCTTAAAAAAATTTACAAATGAGATCAGAATATTCTAGAAGTATAAATGATACAGAAGTGTAAATGATACAGAGCTACAAATCATAGAGCTTTGTAGTCCAAAATCACTCTCAATGCCTAGCTTCTTTGAGAAGTAAGGAAGGATTTATACATGAAAAATATTCCTCAAAAGCCAATAACAGCGTTCTTCCATGTTGATCTCCTCTAAGAGATCAAAAGTCACAAAGTCTCCAAAAAGAAAGGGCAGAAGGCTTTTACCACTAGCAGCTTTTAAGCCCACTTATTTCTATGTACAGATACGAGTTATTGCAAGCAGAAGAATCCAGAAATTCCAGCAGATTATGCCCCTTGGTTGCTTTGGCTGCAGTGCTGATTAGAAGGAATGGTCTCCCAGGGCAGTCCCACTTCTGAGAGGCTTTGACAGTGTCTGCAAAGCAGCCTCCAAAGTTGGTTAACTTTACTACCCTGTGGTCTGATGTATTTTGGGCACATTTCTGTCTCCTTCTGTAATCCGTTAACACACGCCCCACACACACCCCCATTCTCTTCGGTGATAAAATAGCTTTCAATATCTTTCTTCTTCCTAGTTCCTGCATCGAGGAGGAGTCTGGTTACCTGAGTAACAGAAACACAAAATCAGCCATAAAATTAGAATTTGTTAGGCTCCCTGATTAGGCTATTGAAGAACAAGAAATGTCTTGCACATAAACAGGTTTCTGCACAAAAGTCAAGAACTGCAGAATAATGTGTACCCAGCCAGCTACATATACAAAAACAGAAAGCAGAAGAGAACATACGAGTAGCCATGTAGAATCAAACCACAGGACGTGGTCATAAGTTCATAGGATAATTCAGGCTGGCTTGGACCTGAGGAGGTCTCCTAGGCCTGGTTCAGCTCGCTGCCAGCCAGGGCCTGGTGCCATCTCCCCAGAGCTGCTCCCCAGCCCCCTTGTCCTAGCCTGCATCCCTGCTTGGCCTCTGCCCATGCTGAATTTTATGGTGTCCCTGTCAGCCCCTTTCTCCTCCTGCTCCAGCTCCCCCTGAATGGCAGGCCAGCCCTTGAGTGAATCAACAGGTCCCCCTTGGTGTCATCTGCAACCTTGAAGCATGTATCCTCCATCCCCTCCTCTGGATCACTGATAGAGATATCAAACAGAACAGCTCCCAGGACTGACCCTGCAGGACCCCGGTTGTTATCCACCTCCAGGTAGGACACAGCCCATTAACAATGACCCTCTGATCCCTACCATCCAACTGGGTTTTTTGTGGTTTACAGGCCTGTACGGCACAGTATTGTCTCTCCAAATGGTGCCAGTTTGGAGGTGGTGCTTAAAGCAAATTATAATGGGGCAAAAATAACACAATACTTCCACTAGCATGGTTTCTTAGCTTTCAGCATCTAGAAACCAAGCAGTTTCCATACTTGAAAGTAAGAGTCCTTGGTGGACTTTTATTTTTTGAACATTTTCAGTTACTTTCTGAACACATCTCTTCTGACAAGCAATCCTATAGTGTCATTATGTATTGTGTGGGGAAGAAAAAACCTCTGTTGTAAACATACTGCCAAATAATGGCATCTTCTCCATCTTCATTCTATTGCGGGAAAGTGTGACTAATCAGTCCCTGTTCACTTTCTCCTCATCATTCTTGGATTTATCTAGTACTTTCAGTCATTTTTCCTCCCAGTCTAAAGAAGCCCAGTCTCTTTAATCTATCCTCATGTGGAAACGAATGGAACATCGTTGTCATCTTTCTCCCTTTCTAGTTTTATTGTGTCCTTTTTGAGATGCTGTAATGACAGCTGTGCTTAGTATTAATGATACGAGCACATCTTGGACTTGGGGCATAATAATGTTTTCTGGTTTGCTCTAATTTTCTTTCATAGTAATTCCTAACAGTTGATTTTCCTTTTTAACTGTCTCTGGGTATTAAGCTGATGTTTTCATAGAAATAGCCACAATGCCTCTACAATCTTCCTTCTGAGTAGTAGTAGTTCATTTAGAGCCCATCACTGTGTGTATATACACAATGTGTACACACAGATAGTGCTTTTTCCCAGATGCATTACTTTCACAGCACTGAATTTATCTTTCACTTTATTGCCAAGTCACTCAGTATTGTGACATCCACCTGCAGCACTTTGCAGTCAGCTTTCATTTAACTGATCTGAATAATTTTATATTATCAGCAAACATTTTTACCTCTCTGTGTATCTATCCACTTTCCCAGGATTTTGGTGAATATGTGGATGAACACACGTCTCAACCCAGACACTTGATGAACTCCACTAGTGAACATTGTAACACCTGACAGTTTTTTCTTCTTTTTGTTTTTTATGATAGCCAGTAATAGCTGTGCTTCCTCTTTTGCCCCATGTCAGTTTAGGGTCTCTGAGAGTCTTTGGTGAGAGATCATCAAAAGCACTCTGAAAGCCCAAGCATAAAACAGCCACAGGATCTTGTTCATCCATATAATCACTGGCACCTGTAAGGAATTCTAATAGACTTCCAGGGCATGACCTCATTCTGCAGAAGCCAAACTGAATGTTTCCCATATATATTACTGTTTCTATATTACGGCTTCTTCCAGTTTGTCCAGTACGGAAATCAAACATAATCACCTGCTGCGCCCAGACCTGCTGTGAATCCCTTCCTAAGAACCAGTTTCAAATTTGCCAAATTTGACCCTTCTGGTCTCATGGTCATTTTAAACAGTAAGTTGTACACCACAGTTCATAGGTCAGCAATTTTGTACTGATTGCCTTTACAATTCTTTGTCAAATACAATCTGTTCATGATAATTTGCTGTTTTTCAATTGCCTTTATTGAAACTCTTCCACTGCGGAGCGTTGTGGTGGATTCTGAACCTTTCCTTCACCTTGCTTGAAACCTCTCCCAGCTTGTTGGCACTATACACTTTAGACAAATACTGTCTAGCCCATCATCTGCTCTTCAGTTAAAAGGTTGATGAAATGAACAGGCCTGCACCACAACAAATCTCTGGTGTACCTCACTTGAAAACATTTTCTATATTGATGGGCGGTCATCAATAACCACTCCTACCATCATAATCATAACTGGGTATCTATATTCACTTGCTTCAGAAACACAGCCAGTCATCTTCTCTGGTTTTTAATCTTTAAGGATTTGACAATAGCAGTAAAACCTATCCAGAAGGATATAGTATATTTTAGTCTGGCTTCTTTGTTGTTACTCTTAGACTCTTGTTACTGAAGGGGAAAGAGCTGGAGGAGCAGAGTGCTGCATGTTTGACTGCACGCAGTGACATTCGCTGCATATACACATTTAAGAGAATATTCAGACACAGATTTAGTGCTCTAAATATCTGCCTGTCCTTGTTAGCTCTTCTTTCAGCCTCTGTGGTATTCCTGATGCACAGTAAACGACTGCCTTCAAATGCCTGCCTTGACAACTGAGCTTTATAAACCAACCACCAGCAAAACTCGAGTTGAATCAAGGGGCTGCTTGAATAATTTATATGTGTGTTACTTTTACAACTTCAACACATTTACAACTAAATCCAATACACATGAACTACTGTGTAACAGTCTATTCATGGCAAATTGGGCCAGAGAGAGCCTACATGTTCCTGAGATGAAGAAAAAATGAAGCATGAAAGGGCAGCAACTGAATTCCACTGGAGCTGATCATACGTTTTGTACTGATATATAGCTTTCAACAAAAAATTAACAAAACACAAATGGTTTATCAGAACAGCAGCAGCACAGGTTTGTCCAGGTGCAAGCCTTTAGCCTGCCTCCATTCAGATTTTTTTCCTGGAATATGCAGTCTATGCTCAGAATTACTCAGTTTAAAAATATGTGTTGACTAAATAACTGTTAGATTTGCCCTTATTTTAAGTGGAAATACAAAATATTATGCTTACACTGGCATCAGCCAGTTCCAGTTAAACCATTCTCACCTAAAAGGAGTTAGGCACACCGTTAGTTTACATATGTAATTTTCCAGTGTGCACATTCCTTTTAGGTCATCCTAACAATGTAAAACTAATTATAAACACAAAAAACCCCACACTTAAAGTAAATTGCTATTGTTTATTTGATCTCATTTGATATATACAAGGTGAGAATCTGATCTTTTGATTCAACTTGGACAGATCATAACTAAAATAAAAGTATTTATGCATTCTGTTTATGCTCCTATGCAACTTTTCATGTGTAACAGGATTTTAAAAAGAGGGAAATGGGAAGGGAAGGGAAGGGAAGGGAAGGG